>JAKUCV010005368.1:3845-21455 GCA_028386065.3 Turnera subulata
TTATCCGGCTTTCGCCAGTGTAATCCTATCCTAAGGCGTAGTAAACGTACACAATGTTAAGTGTTGTGATCCTGAATTAGTTTAAGATCTCTCTCATCAATCAATAAAGTAAAGGTTTATTATAGTCTTTCCAATCTCTTCGTTTCACCTATGTGTTCTTTACTTAGTAATCTAAAATAGTAGTAAAAATTGGCCAATTCTCTAACTCTCTTAAGAACACTGTAAATAAATCAAGGCTCAACCAATAAACAAAACAAATAATTTAACTAGAAAAGTGGGCAGCAATTACATTCAATAGACCTAAATAAAGTATTTAATTCATGATTCCGGAAGTAATAAAAATAAAAATAAAAAAAAAATCTTAGAAAAACATGTTTACAAACCAAAGAAAATTGGTCGACAAAAGTTGAGGACAAGATTCAATTTTTCCTCCTCATTTCTTGCACTTTCTCTCCTGCCAGATTTGTGACTTATTGTTTGTTGGTCAATAAATTTTGTCTTCTAAAAAAACCTGAAGTCTTGGTCAATAAATTTTCTACCAAAATATGGGTTTAGGGCCTCCTTTCATACTAAGATTATCCACATGCATTCCTTTTTTCTCCATGAAAATTAGATGGAAGTCTTTAATTAAAAATATAGACAGTGGACACAACCCTGTGCTAGACTTTGTCTGCGCAAAAAGAGGGTTATTCGCAGGGTATTTTGACTTTCATTTTGGATCTTCATTTTAATTGGGAGACTCACCCAGTACCGCGACCCGGGTTAAACCGCATAGGTAGGGGCAGATATGGGATGGGAAACCAAAAAAGCGTTTGTTTTTGTCCTCGACACAAGACGGAGACAGCCGGTTTCCTAGTGCCAACTTTTTCCAGGGGTCCTCCAATTATCCCACTTCCAGGGGATAATCACACCGCGGGTCCTATATCCTAAAATGAAAAAACGACTCGTATGAGTCCTATAATATTTGAAAAGAATACTAAATGAGTCTCCGTTTAGGTCACTGACTAATTTTCTATTATCTTTGGAAATTTTTAGTCCCTATATGTCTATATAATAATATTTTAGTCCCTATAATTTTCTAAAATATTTATAATGATCCCTTATAAAATAATGAAAAATGATAAAGGAGAGATTCGAACCATGGTTGTTTAAAAAAAAGATATTACAGAATCTCATCACACTATTTCGTTTGTGTGTAATATAATACCACTACATATATTAGCATTTAGGGTTTACAAATTTAAAATATGATGTGAAATAGTGAGCCGAAAATACTAAATGCTGAAATTTTAAATTTTAAATTTTAAACCCTAAAACCATACACACTAAATCCTAAAATCCTCAAATTTATATATTAAACCTCTAAACTCTAAATCTTAAAAATCTTAAACCATAAAAACTGTAAATCCTAAATTCTAGTAATTTGGTTTTGGGTTTGGGGTTTAAAAATTAAGATTTTAGCATTTAGTATTTTTGACTTATTACTTTACTTTATATCCTAAATTTTAAATTCTAAAGGCTAATATATGTAATGATATGTATTTAGTGTTTCGAGTCTCTCCTTTCTCTATTTTTTATTATTTTACGAGGGATCATAACAAATATTTTAGAGAAATATAGAGACTAAAATAATATTATATAGACATATAGGGACTAAAAATCTGCAAAGATAACAGAAAATTGGACGGTAACTTGGACGGAGACTCATTTAGTATTATTTCCAAATGTTATAGGACTCGAATGAGTCGTTTTTTCATTTTAGGACTCAAACGAGTTTTCGCTATAAGTTATAGGACCAGCGGTGTGATTATCCCCCACTCCCAGTCTTATTATTGATTTTTTTTTTTTGTTTTGGGGGAGAAATATCGTGTTTTAAAATTCTTCTTAATTTTTAATTTAGAACAATCTCCCAGTCTCCACCACTCCCTCTACTCACATTCTGTTCCCAAATTTTGAACTCAAAAAAAACCATTACTTATACTATAAACCTCGCGATGAATGGAAAAGCTTGGGAGCAATTTCTTCTGCGCAGCGTCGGTGCAGGGCGTGGGTCTGTTTCGCGATGCCACCGCTTCCGGTTGAGGTAAGAGTGGAACCACGCGGTACGGTACCGGCTTTGGTCTTTGTAGTTTAGCTCGAATCTCTTGTTCAGTACCGTCCCTTTCTTCTTCCTCTGTAATTCTTTTCTTCTTTGCCGTCAATATTCTGCATTTATTAGGAAGTTCATGTTGCTTGGTGTGGTGGTGGTGGTGGTGGTTTTGTGTGTGTGGACGCAATGCAATACAATTTAGAGAGCTGATGATATGTATGCCTGAGTTCTGATTGCTGTGAGTGGTGTTCATGTGCAGGGCGGAGTCGCAGAAACTTATTGGTCATGCAAATTGCAAAGTTGCTTCCCTAGCACCACAGAAGCTTTCGAGTTTGCAACCAAATAAAGCATAATGCTGAATTTCTTTTTGGATAGCAGTGTAAACGGGAGTGGTGATGATCTTGAATTTGGTTCAAACCTTGCATTTCAAGCTCCATCAAGGTTCTTGGTGGATGTTGTTTTGGAGGATGGGGAACTGTTAGGTGTTGGAAGTACTACAACTTCTTCATCTCTCGTAATGGATGATGGTATGATCCCAGTGACTTTGCACAGAAATGAAATGACATGATCATTCTTCTGCTGATGGTGGAAAACTTGGTTAACTGATGCGTGTGACCGGATATCAGAGGAAATACTTGTCAGCTTCTGTTCCACGTCTATTTCGCTTTTCTTCCTTGCGCCAGTGTTTATCAATTTGCTCTCAGATTCAGCTTGCTGATGGGGATGGATCTGCTAGTTTTTTCTTCTTTGCTTGAAGCAAGTGAGAGGAAACATGTGATTGACTATCTGATTGGGTGCGGCTCTGGTTCAAATGCATTGCCAGTAACTGCTCTCCCTCAAGGAACAGTAAGAAAACATTACAAGGGCTATGAGGTAGCCATTATTCCCCCCAACAGCAACAGCAGAAATGAAGCCAGGAGAGAGACTGGTATGGTGCTGATACATTCAACCGTCAGTTCTCAATATGACTGTGAGTAAACGCACTGGAGACATGCAACTCTCTAAGAATAAACTTGAGGAGACACAGGTTGCCCAAATTTTTTTGGTTTATTGGTCAATGCATATTTCGTAATTACTGCTTGCTTTTCTCTGATGACCTCTTGAAGGTGGAGCCTGTTCATATTACTTCTAGTTTTGAATGTTAGCTAGCATATGCTTCTAAAACCAGGGTGTTTGCTGCTGCAGGTACTTGTTTGCATAGCAACTTTGGCATGCAGTGTAAATTTGCCAGCTCACACTGTTGTGATTAAGGTGTGTTCACACTTCAAATTTGTGTTCGTTTGGGTAACTGTTTATGATTGTATATGAGATTACACTTAATGTATATGAATACCCCCATCCTCACTTGACATTGATGCTATATTTTGAAGAAACACACTTCTGAATATGAAACTTTAAGTGCTTAAAGCCATTCTTTATTCTGGTTGTTTAACAAATATGGTAGTTTAAACAAACTTTGTAGGCACAAAAGTTTATGAAATTTTGACAATGCTTCTTAACATACCTGTCCGGTATCTTTCTTCAGGGCACCCAAATATATGATCCAAAGGCTGGTGGTTGGAAAGACCTAGGCATGTTTGATGTTATGCAGGTTGAACTTTTATTTCCTCTGGAAAGATGTTCACTTGTTTTGTATTGTGTTGGCTTGCTCTCACAACTTCATTGTAGATCTTTGGAAGGGCTGGGAGACCTCAGTTTGACAAGAGTGGTGAAGGCATCATTATCACACATCTCATGACAAACTCGCATACTGTCTAAGGCTACTGACAAGTCAACTTCCGATAGAAAGTCAGGTAGTCATTCGAATTTCTTTTGAATGCATATCCCGGTATGATAAAATCCTTGAAATGTGCTTTGGAGTTGGTTTACGAAAAGAATGAATACACATGCTACCTTATTATCTTTCCAGTTCCTTGGCCCAGTTGTGGTTTCTGTGTCTTCTGTTATGCAAGGGGAAAAAATTACTCAGATTTAGGTGTGGGCAGCCTTTTCTTTTTTCTTTCCTATAAATTATGGTTGTAGCATTATGAGGAGATTTTATGCAAAAATGTTATGGATTCCATTTGTTTGCATCTCTCTACAAATTTCACCTAGATTATACTTGGTGCACATCTGGTTTTGTGATCATTTTCCCTTTTCCTGTTTGCAGTTTGTTAGCTCCTTAAAGGATAATTTAAATGCAGAGGTCGCACTGGGTACTATGACAGATGTTAAGGAAGCATGTGCGTGGCTTGGATATACCTACATTTTCATCAGGATGAGGCAGAAGCTTTCTTTTACTGTGCCTATTTTTGAGCCACAACAAACCCCCCCCCCCCCTCCCCCCAAACAATACTACATTCGTGCTGTCTCTGTTTTTTGGCTGCATTCAGAAGCTTTCTGTACAATAACTTTCCATAATCTAGCTCTTTCTCAGGTACTAGTATTTTAGACCACCATATTGTTTTGAAGATGCTTGCATGATTAGTTCTCATGTTGCTTTTGTTTTAAAAAGGTTGGCTCATTCAAAAATTTCTCTTTGTTCAGGCCCATACTTCACATACAGAGCTTCTAGAATTAAAACCACTGCCAACAACTTTGCTTGGAAACAGCACTTATGAAGCCTTGTATAACTTCTCACATTTTAATCCCATACAAACACAGGTTTGATTTGTTTTGGCCAAAGTTACTTGTGTTTTTTTCCTATGTTTTTAGTGAGTTTCAGATCTGTGGTTGCATGCTGTTTTCTGGTTTTGTAGATCTTTCATGTCCTATACCACACTGATGATAACGTTTTGTTGGGGGCTCCCAGGGGCAGTGGGAAAACCATATCTGCTGAACTTGCTATGCTAAGCCTCTTCAATACTCAGCGTGACATGAAGGTACATTAGATTATTTTCCATCTTTAAACATGACATGGAGCAAATTGAGAATGGTTTTAAAGTTGCTTATCAATTTTTACATTTTCTAAACAGGGTTATCCTGGAAAGTAGTACTGTCTCGCATGAATAAACCAGCCTATGCTGCAATATGCATCCATGCCTACAAAACCAGTTCTCATATTTGTTCGTTGGACAAGGCTTACTGCTCTTGACCTTATCCAAGTGAGATACATTATCATATTGCAGCCTGTTTTCTACTTGTTATGTTATTATTATGTTATTACTGTTTAACCCTGAAATTTTCTTTTGTATTTAGTTGCTGCTTCAGATGAACACTCGTAACCATTTCTTAGCATTCCGGAAGAAGCACTACAGATGGTTCTTTGCCAAGTTTCAGATCCGAACCTAAGGCACACCCTACGGTTTGGCATTGGGTTGTATCAAGCGGGCTTGAATCACAAAGACAGATCTCTGGTTGAGGAAATTTTTTGCAAATCAGAAGATCCAGGCACTTTTCTGTCCCCAAATTGTCAGTTTGCTTCTCTCCGTTACTGGCTAGGGCATTAAATTGAATAATGAAACTGTCCCTGTGCGGAACCACAAGGTTTTGGTTTGCACTAGCACACTTGCTTGGGGTGTTAACCTGCCTGCTCATCTTGTTATCATCAAGATATGGCTTAAAGTGTGATATGTTTGATGTATCGTAATAGATTTGTGATTCTATTAGTGGGATATTATGACAATTGTCAGAATAAGGTTGACACACACACTCATATATATTGATTGGCAAGATTTGGCTGAATGATCACTTTTTGGTTCTTACACAAGCTGTAAAGTTAATTGTTCAGATAGGACTGCATCACAAGAGTCCATTACATTAATGCTGGCAAACTTTTGGGAGGTATTTCACATTCTGCAAATAAGATTTAACCTCGAAGGGCCCTCATTTAAAACATGTTTCAACAAAGATTAATTCTTATTGTATATTCATCTTAAATTGCAAATTTTTCTGAAGAATAGGGTCGATTGGTCAAAGGCATAATATGCAATTTATGGGATTGGTCACCTGATGCGGACCTTCTGGTTCGAGTTTTCATATGGTTAGCTTCTGACGTGGGAATTGACAACGACATTATTGAAATGTGATCTTTCTGGGAACAGAATTTTATGATGGAAAAACAAAAAGATATGTTGCTATCTCCATCACAGACTTCTTGCAAATGATGGGTCGGGCAGGCCGTCCTCAATATGATCAACATAGGAAAGCAGTCATTCTTGTTTCTCATTTACTTTGTATCTTAACTTCCGAATGATCTTCCATAGAAACAAAAATAAAAGCTCTTTGGTGTCTTCATTTTAAATTGCAGGGAATAATTGGTGTCATCTGGTTATGGTTTCCGTATGAACCATTTCCAGTTGAGAGTAGGCTGAGGGAGCATCTTCATGATGACATCATTATAGAGATCCTTGCGCGTACAATTTGTCATAAAGAGGATGCAGCACATTACCTGACGCGGACTTATTTGTTCCGGAGACTGGTATGTCTTTTGTGAGAATCAGAATCAGTGGAAACCATCCAAATAATTTGTTGGGCAATGGTTGTCTTATTTATTTATTTATATATATAGTTCATGTCTTTTTCAAGTAGTTAGATGATGCCTGGAGTTCTTAAAAGTGATAATATCCTATAATTTGTTTATCTTTTCCCCACGATTCCTTTTGAGATTCCCATTTTAGTGGAATTATTTTATACATTTCGAAGGTAATCTTATTGTTGTTGATAATTTAATTTGCAGTTAAAATGCAGCAGTATCTCATATGTTTTCGCATGCTTAAACAAAAACTGTTGAGTTGAGTTGCTCTGAGTGTATTTTTTATCTCACTTATCATCTAATGAAATTTATCTGAGTCTCTTTAGTTTCAGTTCCTTAATTAATTGGAGCTTTCCTCTTTTTGATGTGAAAACGTTAAGTAGTTTGACCTCATTTGATACAGTAATCTAAAATGTATATGTATATGTCTGAACAACAGGCATTAACACTTCCAGCTTCATGTGTCATGGATTAAAAGGATATACTGTTCTGATAGCGGACAAACTACTCTATATGGTCAATCCAACCTACTATGGGTTAACAAGGAATAGTTAGGCGAGATGGGAAGAGTTGTATAATTCATTATTTCGGCAAATAGTATTTTATCTGTTAGAATACAAAACTATTCATGAGGCTTCATCCATAAGCTTAAGCTTTTGGTTGGACTATCTTTGACATTAGAATCAAAAAAGGACATACAACGGGCTCTAACATGGTCTTATGTCTCTTCACATTTTGCTTTTCTTCTTCGCAACAGCATCCTGACCATTTGTTTTCTGCAGATTAGTGTTGAACACGTTTGAGGATCTGGAAGACAGTGGATGCATAAAAGTAAATGAAGACTACGTGGATGTTGGGCATGATTGCATCACAATATTACCTTCATCTACTGTTTCAATGTTTGGATCAAACATAGGGCCTGAGACATAACATTGTCTTGTTCTACATCACTTTAGGTCAGTGCTCTAATAATTATCCTTTATCAGGTGTTTTTTGCATATTTTGTCAGTGCTTCTTAATATGATGAACTTCCAGCGGCATAACGAGGTACTGTGCTGCCTCTTTGGGTTCTAGTTGAGTAGAATTGTGGTCATGATAAGTTAATATATCTAATACCACCTATGTCCATCATTTTACCATCTAAACTTCCCATAGCATTTGTAGTTAATTCCAAAACAACTGCATTTTCCAAATGTCTCTAAGGACATCTCCTCCTCAAAGTTATTTGTTTCTAGTGATATTCTACCATTGAGAACTCAAGGGTGTAAGCATATGTGAAGTGCTTAGCTATTTTTTGGAGGTGAGGCGTTATCAGTAGCCAATATCATAGCTGAAATGGAAAAATGCACATCAATTTTAAGCAACTGTCTTGGGGCATGTGCCTATGATACTGCTCATCTTTTTTTTTGCTATCCGGATTCTAAAATGTTGTAGCACCATGGAAGGGAGTGGAAAAGAGGAAATTTTCATTTATTTTTTTTATATATATGGCTGTGGAAATTTAACATACACCACTTCTTGGGAGTGATTGTAACAGGAGGTCAGATATATGGTATGCCAGCTACCAGCTACCACAACTCGCAGCGAAGTTGAAATTCATCTATCAATCTATCAACTTGCAAACTAGGCATCAGAGACATAAGTACCGGAAGATACAATAGAAAGCACCACACAGAAACTGTAACATATTTAAAACAACTTCTTAAGCAGCAAGTATATGTAGTGCACTTTAAGTATTTATCTGGAAGCTAAATCCATAATTGTCGCCTGTACTTCTGATTTACGTCAGTTTAGCTATTATTTTTTCCTTATTTTTATTGTTATATAATTAAATAGAGTAAAAAGTAAAAGGCTACCACTTATTCCACAGGGTTAAATGCTGTGACAATTGATACTTATTCTTAAAAAGGAATTTCTTACTGCTCTTGAAGACCTTGGACACACCTGTGACTTGTTATTTTACTACTAGGAAGAAGTCCTCGTACTCAAGCTGCAGAATTTCAGAGAGCAAAAAGTCTCTCGAGTCCGCAGAACTTCGGCTTAACTGGACAAACATCATGGTCCTGCAGTCCGCTCCTTCCTGCAGTTCATGTACCTGTTAATATCTTCGCAATGTCTGCATTGGTATGCATTTACCCCCATAATTATCAAGCCATACCTACAAAATGCAAATGCAACCAACATTATGGAACTAAAATAAAGAAAGATGGTGGCAACCACCGTTAAAAGAAAAGATTCTTATGCAATCAACATTATGGTACTAAAATAAAGAAAGATGGTGGTAACCACCGTTAAAAAGAAAAGATTTTTTATCCCAACGTGAAAGCACCACCGGCCTAAGGCACTATTTGCTTGACTTGCTTCATAAAGCCCAACTATTGTTTGCGGGGTGTTAGGGTGACAGGTGAAAATCAACAAGCCCAAAGCCCGAGAAAGAGACAGCATAAAACCACGCCCTAAAGATTTATTGAGCCATAAGAAAAACCAAATTCCTCTCTGCCGCTAATCGTCAGCTCATCATCTCAACTGAACTCTCTCTCCAATCGACTCCACTCCGGAATGACGGGACACAAGCGACACCGCCACAAGTGCTTGATGCGCAGGAGGAGGGGGATTCCAAACCCTCCCCCACCACCTCCGGTTGCAGCACCTGTTCCCCATCTGGTTGCAGCACCTGCTCCCCTTCCTGTGCCGCCATTCGTCTGTTTGGTTTGTGGGGCTGTATTACCAAACGCTGTGGCTTTCTTGGTGCATCAACTGCTCAACAATCATTGTAAGATTCTACCTCCTCTGGCTTTAACGTTTATGCTTGCAAAAAATGAAGCATGAACTAGTGGATATCAGTTAGTTTTCATTTTTCTGGTGTGTACGATTATGTATGTCCTGCTAGCTTTTTCCTTTGATTTCTTTCCTGAAATAATGTCTTTCTATTGTACATCAGTTACCTCCATTATGTCTGGCTTAATGAAAGCTTCCAGTAATCAAAATTTAGATTTTTTACCGTTCAAAGGAAACTAGAAGTACTGAAGGAGTTGTTCAAGCAAAAGCATTTAGCAAATATTTGTAATTGTGGCCATCATAAGAGGCAGCATTTTCTGGTATTTGCTCTGTCAGTGGTTGGAAAATAAGGCTTCTAGGAACTGTTTGCTTCTGGGTAGTTATATTTGCATTATTTAATGATCCTGCCCATTGTCAAACAAGGCAACCTTTGATGGTTTCCTTTCACTGTAAAAGAAAATTGATTTTCACCCTACTCATATAACTTGGAAAACTGGATATGGGTTTTAACCTACTGCATTTGAAAGCTAATAAAAAGATAACAAGTGAATGCTACTGGTAGATTGATTTAGCACGAGTTCACTGATTATTACCAAAACAATTTCTGTGTCAGGCATGAATGCTCTTCTAGTTGTCAAAGCTATATGTTTATTGCTACACTCTGTTGGCTGGGTTATCGAGTATCTTAAGCAAAAACAAGTTGATTGTTTATATCAGCAAAGGAACTTGATCAAAGTGCAAAGCATAACCCGAGTTATACTGGCTTGTATTTTGTTTAGTCTAATTCAGCCAACCTAATCATGCAGTGTTTAGTTTCTTTTGGGACTATGTTGCCTTTATATTGTAGTTTAGTTGCAAGGTTCTGAAGGAGTGATTCGAGATAAATTCCAAGTTCTGAGATGCTTGGAGTATTCAGTTTTATGTCTGCTATGCGTGTGAATTGAAATCTTTATGGGTATGCTCATGTATGTTTCTATTAACATATTCAGCGTAGTGAATCATACTCAATTCTACAGATACAAAAAAGTTGCATGTAGAGAAGTCATGAAGACATGGAAAAACACACAATCAGTATTCATTTGGGTTCTGTGCGGTTATGGAAACTATAATCTAGTGTTAGCTTTCAGTAATATCCGCTTATGTTTCTGTAACTTGAAAACGTTAATTTGGTGCTCAATTCTATTTCTTCATTATAATCTCTCTTTCTCACCCTCAATTGTGTTATTTTTATACAGGAAGGAGCTTAAGGAAATACGCAGTCCACTTAGCAAGTAGATGCGAGGAAGGATATTTGAATTTTTACATTTTAGCACTATGGATGTTTGTTGCCTACTTCGAATTTGCTCAACTTTACCTACGGATTTTAGTTCAGGATCACTTTTCATGTGAGGAAGGATGTTTGAATTTTTATATTTCAGCACTATGGATGTTTGTTGCCTACTTTGAATTTGCTCAACTTTATCTATGGTTTTTAGTTCGGGATTAATGACACTTTCCATTCCTGTGTTAGCCCACGATTTTAGAATTCAGCCTTAGTATTACATTTTCGTTAGTTTTGATCCCCATGTTCACCCATTTTTGCATAATAACCACTTCTACTGACGTGGAAACTTTTCCGGCATCGATTGCTTGGACAAGCATTAGGGTTGGATAAGTATGATGGGCTCAACAGAAGCTTGTTTAATTAGGAAGATTTAATGGGTAAAGGCAATAACATGGTAACTAAATAAATTGTAGGGCGGCGATAGTCCCTACTTGGGGGTGAGTGCAAAAAAGAAAAGACACATATTTGATCAGTTTATAGTATTCAATTCCGGGTAAGCCACACACAGTGATTGAGTCTTATGAATTCATGAAAGAGAAATCAAATGCAAACAAGCAAGACAACACAAAACATCTAACATTTTTTTAAAAGAAAACATCTTTTATATTGTGGCTCAGTATAAGAGGAGACAATAAAAGAGAAGATTGAAGTAATTTTTTAAAAAAGAAAACATCTTTTATGTTGTGGCTCAGTATAAGGGGAGTCGGTAAAAGAAAAGAGTGAAGTAATTATAGGGCCAGAGTTTTTTGTTTCGATTATAGAAGAGAAGAACAGAAATAAATAAAAGAGAGGCATGGTAGAAGAGAAGAACATAGATGAAGGAAAGGGAGGCGTTATAGGGCTTTTGGGTTTTAATTTGGGAGATTTAATGGCACGGGTCGGGTAATTTGAAGGGGTATTTATGAAACATGGGTTTTTTTTAGTTATGGGTTGGATTGCAAAAGGGGTGGGCCTTGTTGGGGTGGGGGTGTATGGGTAGAACTGACAAGTGTGGATGTCCAAAAAAAAAATTTGGACATCCATGGTGCATTGAAACTGGAGAACCGGGAAGCACACTAAACAATGTATTACAATTGGCTCTGGCAAACCTCTAGGCGACTTCAAGCAGGCATGTTGTTTACACATAGACAAAAGAAAAGGCTAGAAAAGCATTGTGTGTGTTCTGGGCATCATCTCCCACCTTTTCTTGTAGCAACTTTATAATTTTAGGAATATTTTGTTATGCTTTGAAAATTTCCAACTCAACTGTCTTCATTTCTACTAGTTATTGTAATTATGCAACAAAATTATTCATTCAAATAGAACATAGATAATTTGGTTTGAACGAAAGATTTTTTTATGAACATAAGGGTGTTTTTATTACCTGGCAGCACCAATTCAGCTTTGGCATAGACTGTATATCGCCTCTTATATAATATGTAGTGTTGTGGGCCCTGACTCTCTGAAAAGCGAAAAAATATTGAGACAACTTTAGGAAACAATAATTTCTAGTGCAAGTCCAAGTTGTGAAGAAATTTTGTGTTTCTATTCACTTATTCCATCTAACCGTAATTGTTCTTCTGTTTGATTCTAATTTAATTTGTACCAATAACTTGCAGTTACATGATCAGAAGAAAAATCCTAAGTAAACCGAGATAGAAACATAAATGAGAAATCAACGAAATAGACATTGTTGATTATAAACATAATTAAGCAAATCACATGCACCTAGAAGATGTTTTTGTACATGAATTGATGTATCATCAAACCAAAAAAAATAAAGATGTTTAAATATGAAAATTTAGAATATGAGTGGGGAAAAAAATAATTACCTAAGGAATGGTATGTTTAAAAGAAGTAGCATCTCCAAAATTGAGCCACGTTATTGGACCACCGATAAAACTAAAAAATTTTCTGCAAAATTGGAAAGCACGTGTCAACTTGTGAAGCAAAGTAGTGCGTCTATTATGTATTGTATATGATCAACAAAAAAAAAATGAAGAAAGCCTAAGCATGCACACTTAGATAGAGAGAGGTTGGAAGTTATTGCAGCTATTGTTATTGCTGAGACAAGGCATATACTTAATAATAAGGCTAGTTTGTGAATAATTAATCGTAAGTAGTAAGGCTAGTTTGTAAAAAATAAATCTTGAAGTAGTTGAACTCAAGATGGAGCTTCTTGTTATTCAAAATTATGAAACTACTTAGCAAGCATAGAATCATAAAGCAAAAATGAAAAATCACTGTGAAAACTTTTTAAAAAAATAAAGAAAAAGAGAGGAAAAGAAATGAAGTGCCACTACTGCCCCTACTTAGCAGGAATAGAATCATAAACATAATATGAAGAATCAATGTGAAAACTGTTTTTAAAAAATAGAAGAAGAAAGAGAGGAAAGAGAAGAAAGAAAAGAGGAAAAGAAATGAAGTGCCTTAACTAATACAGCAGAAGTTAAATAAGGATATGCTAACCAAGTTGGAGTTGCAAATACCGAATGGTTAACTAGGAAAAATCTAACTAATTGAGTTTAGGAGGGCGACTCTGGACAACCATCGAGATCATGCATACATATAAACTAGGATGCACTTAAAAACATATATCAGAACACAGATTTCTGTATGATAAAGAATAAAAAGTTTACCATTTCCGGTAGCCCCGGCTGGGCTGAGGACAGGAACGGGATGGCGGGATGGTTGCTCCTGCAAGAATAATGTAACAATTCATAAGGCATAGAACATTAATGATGACCCTAAGCCATTCATGGAATATAGTAAATGTTATTTAGTTGTTAGGTTAAGTTTGTTGAAATAGCAGCCAGAAGATTTATGATGGATGGGAGAGGTGAGTTTCTGGGAATTGGTGTTATAGTTAATGCTAAAAGCATAATTAAGACAGGAGGAGGAGGGGACACAAACTTGGTTGGACACTGCTTCACAGCCAAAAAGAAAAAGAAAAGAAGGGAGCTACATATGAGTTAAACTCGTTGGCGCAAGTCTTCTTTCCGAGACGGTGAAGTAAGACCAAGCTCATGAGCTTATTACACTAGCCTAGGATGGACGGTGCTGTCGGTGGTGTGGAAAGGAACCATCAGGGTGAGTGTTTGGGAGGTTTTGCATGCGCAGGAAGAGTCAGGACCAATACCCCTATGCTTCCCGAGGAGTCTTTCAAAGGCACAGAAACTGTCTTCTCCAGATAACGGACTAACAGCTCCTCCAATGGATAAGTGTTTGGGAGCGACGTTTTTCATACGTAGGAAGAGTCAGGGGCATTACCCCTAGGCTTCGCACCAGCTCCTCCTAGGCTTGGCAAGGAGTCTTCCACCAGATAACGGACTACCAGTTGCTCCAACGGTTAAGTGTTGGAGGTTTGCTTCGCAAGCAGTCTTCAGGAACTGTCTTCTAAAGATAACGGACTACCAGTTGCTCCAACGGGTAAGGGGTAAGTGTTTGGGAGCGAGGTTTTGCGTAAGTAGGAAGAGTCAGGGACTCAGGGGTATTACTCCTAAGCTTCGCAAGAAGTCTTTCAAAGATCTTGACCGCGAGAAAGATTTAGCTTGATCAAGGCAAAACACCTACGCAGCAATAAAATAAAGCGGAAGGATTAAAGAACAAGACCAGCAAAACATTTCAAGAAGAAAAGGAGGAAGAGGAACAGAAAAAACACTCTCAAAACCTGAGGCTCAGATGACCAACACAAGAAGAAGACCCACACAGAGATGCTTGGAAAAGAACAGATCGAGCAAACCCCTTAAACTTATATATTTGCTTTGAAAAAAAAAGGCAAAAAAAGATGGACACTGATGTAGAAAAAAAATTAAACAGGCATCCATAAACAAATACGGAGGAGAGAATAACCTTATATTTTATCAGCCAACACCGAATCAAAAACAAAACCAACGAACCCTAAAAAGAATGATTTATCTAACACCATACATACAATCAACAACCACAAACCTTTCTTTTGTTCTAAGGTCCATATCTTGGATCAAAGATTTCCTTTGAGTTTTGTGGATACATACATATATATGAGAGTGAGTGTTTCTCAGGTCACGTAGTAGCCACCATGAAGGAGACATGGCGATGATCGGAAAGGGCACCAGATATGGAAGGAGGGGACGACGACGGGTGGAGGATGGGAGCAGAGAGAAGCGGAGACGATCTGTTTTGTTTTTTCTGTTTAGGGTTATCTCTCTCTCTCTCTCTTCAAAGTAGGGTTGTTTTGTTTCCATGGTTTCTACGTCACGCGGACGGTTATTATTTATTTATTTTTTTTTTTTGACCTAAACGCGCTTCTTCTCTCTTCTCTGTCTCCACCGTTGATTTTCACAAACTACGTGGCAGCAATTCCATTGGTCCTCGATACATACGATACGAGGACACTTTTTTTTACTGAATTCCATACATTCACCTTTATTTTTTGTTTTTCTTAGTACAAGTGTATTTAATTGGTAAGCCAGCTTGGAGGCGTAATTATTGTGATCCATTTAAGGAGTCTGAAATTTTGCAACAACCCCCCTCATTTTTAGTAGTTCTTATAAAAAATCTTCGCAAATTTCTTTTCCTAATTTGTTTTCAAAATCGGGCGATTTATTTTATAACTCCTCCTATTGATTTCTTTTACTTTTTTTCTAAAAACTATAAATAGTACTAAGCCATCCTTTGACAATATGACCCACTCCAATCTCTCTTTTCCTATCACTAAAATTTTCATCATCTTCCCACCATAAAATTAAACAAACAAACAAAAATGAAGTATGACTCCTCTACAAATTTTCATTATCTTCTCCGAAATATTTGACATTCAATCAATTACTTATAAGAAATTAAATTTTTTATGAGATAACACTTGTCTTGCTATAGAAATTATAAACACATTCATTATAGGATATGAATAAATTATTGGTATATTAACTACGAGCAAAAGAAAAACAAATGAAAAAGTGTAACAAAAAGATAAATAAACAAACGGAGATCAAATTTTGGTTATTTGCATGTTTAATTGCTGTGTTCCGTATAAGGAATCTGAAATTTTTCAAACAATCCCCTTTTTTTTAGTAATTGTTATAAAAATATTGACAAATTAATTTCTCTGATTTGTTTACAAAATCCGGCAATATATTTACTCCTCGCATTGATTTCTTTAAAAAATATAAATAATAAATAGCTATTATTCTAAACATTACTTTTTTATACTAGAAAAGTATCCTAGTCGACTACTAGATTAATCTCTCCTAATAGCTCTACGCGTCACCCTAGTAAGGTAGGATTACTGTTATAATTTTCATACACCCGCTTCTACTAGGATTCCAAACCTAAACCTTAAGATTTTAAGAGAAATACAGTGCACATTACCACTATAATCAATGATAATCGGTACCTCAACATTATTATATATCTACAAGCACTTAATTTAATCCTTCTTATGAAGATATGAGTATGATCGATTCTAACTTCTTCATCTTTATCACCAAAATTTTCTCCATCTTTCTTGAAAATTGAAATATTTGAGATCTTATTTTGAAAAAATGAACATTTTTCATTCATATAAACAAATCTTAGAGTTTTGAAAATACATGATTTGAAAATCTAATTGTAGAAAGGCCCAAGAGAATTTTCACATAAGAATTACGATTAACCTACTACACAGAATTGCACAACAAGAATTATATCCTTCGAAAGAGGATTTACAAAGGTACAATACTCCAATGACGAGTATCTTCACGGACGTCATGACTAGTATGGTCTGTGCTACATTCACCAAGCTAACAAATGAAGGTGAGGCATATCTATAAATAAAATATTTCTTATATTGGTAAGTTTGTACAACAAATCAATAATAACTCTTCAAATCAAGTCTCCCTCTATGAGTTTTGACCTCCATAGTTTTATTTCTGAAAGGCAACCCAAAAAGGTGAAAAAACTCTCTAAAGGATATGAACAAATTTATTATATAATTTTTTGAGAAATGCTTCTCTTGTTATAGACATTATAAACACATTTATCATAAGATATGAACAAATTATTGATAAATTAACTACTATGATTTTGTACTAAAAATAAAAACTATTATTTTTTGTTTTTTGGTCAAAATAAAAGTTATTATGATTTTTTTTTCAATTTCAAGCTAACATAAGATATAGGTCAAAAGAAAATATTATCTAATATTTTCTAATATTTCAATGATCATGAAATAGAGACATTGACAGCAACAATGTGAGAGCGTAACCAAAAAAATAAGTACATTAAATGAGAGCGCAAATTTGGGTTAATTAAAGTTTGTAGCCTTTTTTTTAGAAGTTTTGTTTATAACCAATTTATAATCAATGAAAAGATAGAAAAATTAGGAAAACATATATTTTTATGATGAGAATCCAAAATGAAGTATTTTTATTGACATAATTTAAAATGTTGTAGCCTATTATTAACTTAGGTACATTATATAGCTTTAGTTAGTTGAGGTTCAGTCAACACTCTTATTAAATTGAGAGTTCAACCCTCTCTCTTGGTGGGTTATATGTAAATACCATTGTAAATGCTTATTAAATTGAGAGTTCAACCCTCTCTCTTGGTGGGTTATATGTAAATACCATTGTAAATGCTTGCAGCCTGGTGGTTTGTCCTAGACTGGGAGAGCCTTCCCTGAACTTAAACTTTTGTGTAACCAATAAAAATAAAATATAACATTAGTTCAAGTTAAAATATATTTTCCAAATAAACATTCATTAATGATTAACAAATCAAAAGAATGTTGAGAGATTAAAAACAAATAAATCCACAACAAATTTTCTTCTTCAACCTCCACTCGCTGGAAGTGTTGGGAGAGTTGTACTAGATAATTTGTGGCCAAGTGGTAGAGCGCTGCCAAACTTCACGATTTAAAAATCCATGAACCTTTATAAATTTCACAATATAAAAAAGAAACTATCTTATCAACTTTGACTAACTGATGAAGTCACTAGAATAATAATGATATTGGATAAAGGAAAGAAT
>JAKUCV010005368.1:31230-65306 GCA_028386065.3 Turnera subulata
TAGCCCAATTAAAATTAAATGACCGAAAGTTAAACACAATGGGCCTTTTACGAGCCCAGGTAAACGTAAATAAAATTAAACTGAAATTTAAAGATTATGGGCCTTGTATGAGCCCAATCGGAAAATTGAATAAAAGCATAAAATAAATAAATGGAAACTTGAATTAAATAACAAAAACATAAATAATAAATAAGAGCATAATTAAATATATAGGCAAAGCATAATATAAATAATTAAAACAAGATATAAAATGTAATCATAAGTTAATTTTAATTAATTTAATTAATAGTGTAATTAATCGTTTAAGGTCCGTGTCCGTTTTATCGTTCGAGTCCGTTCATGGTTCGTTATGTGATGCATAAGGGTCCAAGGCTCGGGTTTTACCCACAGTCCGTTTCCGAGCTCGCCGAAAAATTCCCGAGACGCTGGAACCTCGCCGGATTCCGGCCGGTACTATTCACAGCAGCCCCCAAAACACTTCAACGCCTCGGTATTGTTCATCATCACATCCCAACAACAACATCACCTCCACCGTACTCACTGCCAGCACCACCATAAACATCCAAGCACTGCCAACATCCCAATCACGGCAACACAGAACCAACAACGCCATAACCACCAACCCAACAACCGGCATCCACCGTCACAGCAACACCCAAACCCGCACCCGTTTCAATTAAACCAAGCCACAACCAAAACACAACACCCAAGAACCCGGTTAGTTTAGTCGCACAACAATCGGGTCAGGAAAAGAAGGGAAGAGAAAGGAAGAGGCAGAGATCGTGGTCGGGTCTTACCCACACAACCACGCGGTGGCCGACGGTGAGCAGCAATTCGTGGTGGAGACAGGCGAAATCGCAGCGGAGGGAGGATGAGAAGAAAGGAGGAGAAGGTCACGGGGCTGGTGGTTCACCCTCAGCAGCGGCGGCTCTTGCTGCTGAGGGGGACGGCACGGCTGATGGCGGCGGTGAAGGATTCAGGGGAGAGACAGGGGTCGGCGGCCGCGGCTGGTGGAGGGTGAGAGACGGCGGCGGCGTGTGGCTGTCGACAGCAATAGATCGAGGTGGCTCGGTGGTCTCCTTGTCTGGTCGACGACGCGGCTGGGCTCGCCGGCCTGTAGCGACGGGAAGCGAGGTGGAGCAAGGAGGAAGGCTAAAGGGAAGAAGGCAGAGAGGTGGTGGTGTCTGCAGCAGAGGAAGAGAAGGGAACCGGCGTAAGGAGGAGGAAGGGAATGACGGTGGTGACGGCGAGGGAAGAAGAATTGAAGGGGAAAGAGGGGGTTGAAGCGTGAGAAAATGGTGAAGAGAAGAGGAGAAGATAAAGAGGAGGAAGGGGAAAGGAGACAAGGGTACAGGAAATACAAAAGAAAGAAAGTGAGGGGAGGAAGGAGACGAAGAAGGTGGGGGAAGGTGAGGAAAAGTGAGAAAAACAACAAAATGAGAAAAGAGAGGGGAAGATATGGCTGTCGGGCAATAATTTTGCCCAGCTGAGAGTAAAACGACGTCGTTTTGACGTCCCCAAACTGACTGCCTTAGTCAAAACGCAGGGCTTTATGTGTTTTATGTTTTGGCTAGGACAAAACTACGTCGTATCGGCCAAAACTACGCAGATCCTTGTGTTTTATATTTTAGCTTAATCCTTGTAAAATATAATCATGGTTTAACAATTACTCTTTTATAAAATTCAAAATAAACTTCCAAGGATTAATATATATAATAACATGGTAAATAAAAGATGGAATTTCTTTTTAAACTATAATTGGTAAATTATTGCAACAAAATATCATCGCGAATTAGTAATAATAATAGTATTAATGTTGATTAGGAAAATAACAAGGATAATGGTAACAATAATAACAATAATAATAATTTTGAGAGTTGTAGAAATAATAGTGAAAATATTGAGAAATTCACTCGGTTTGGTAAAATTCTTGATTAACCGCGATAAAATTTTATTAACCACCGTAAAAGTTAAAATAACTTGGTAAAAATCATGGAAATTTTACCCGGGTCGTTACATTGTTAGTAAATCATAAAATAAATGAATATACACATTTGGTTTCACTGGTACGAAATTTGTCTAAAATAAAATAAGAATATAAAGTGAGTAGGAACAATCACTAGGAATACAAGATTTATAGTGGTTCCTCACAAAGAAGTACGTTTAGATCTACTACTAAGGTTCTTCCTTGAGATTTTTGCAACTTCATTATCATGATTTCTTCACGAATGAAATCCAATCGTACAGCCAAATTTTTCACAAGATATGCTTGCAACCTATGTAACAGCCCAGGTAATTTTTACGTTTTTATCGGTACCGTAAAAATTTATTTTACAGTTATTTACAACAAAAATTAATCTTGGGTAATTAATTTATGGTAATTCGTGCATCGGATTCCGAAACCGAGCCTTGTCCCACGCTAGGGATTTTTCTGCGAATTTTCCGGACCAAGTTAGAATTTTTCGGGTCCAGGAATCTTCAGAAAAGTCAGGATTAACCCCGAATTATCGGGCCAGAAATAAAGTCAAGGAGGTACATTAGTTATTTTCTGGTCCGGACAGAATCCGCCTCACATGCTGCACAGTGTGGAGGCTGCAGCCGCCATTCACTGTGAGCATGTGAACAACCAGTATCTGCCCGTGCTTCACCAGTTGCATGACCATTATCTGTGTTATTTTCTTTTCTTCTCCGGCCTACAACACAACCGCCATATCTCCTTGCTCATCTGCAAAACCCAAAAACCACCTACTGCAACCATCACCACCTGCAAACCGTTTATGCAAATCACCCTACCCAACCATACCAGAAAAAAAAACAACACAACACACACCCATCAAACTATGTCGTTTTGCAACACCCATCACCCATCTTCTTTTCTCTTCTTCTTCCTTTCCTCACCGGAGCACCACCTACCACCGGCCACCACCTGCACACGGCCGAGCCACCACCACCAGCACTCGCCACCACCCTCTCCTCCTTCTCCTCCCTGCCGCGTCGCCACCGCTCCCCTCTTCGCTGCAGATCGACGCAGCCACTGTCCTTCCTCTCCTCCTCTCTTCGCACAATCCGACGACACGACGACCGCCGCCTGCAGCACCAGCAGCTGCCGCCGTGCCGCGCCTCCCTCACAGCGCCTCGCTTCCGTGCCGCCTCCCTCCTTGCGTCGCGCCGCCACGCCTGCTCGTCCCGTACCGCCGTCGTCGAAGGTGAGCAGATTTGAGAGGACGGACCCGTTCGATGACGGGTGGGTCGGGTCAACCCGCGCTTATTGGATGGGTTTAGGGTTTGGTCAGTTGGGCTAGGTTGCTGGGCTGACTGGGGTTGGACTGGTGGGCTTGGGTGCGGTTGGGCCAGCTGCATAGGCCTGTACCTGGACTCCTCTGTGGGGTTGGGTTGGGTCAAGGCAATGAACTGGGCTGCACCATTTTGGCCCAGTCCGAAATTAAATTAAAAAAAAAAAAGAAAATATTCTGGAAAATAAAAAAAATAATAATAAATAGATATAATTTTGGGAATAAAAAAATTTGTATCCTGGAGAAAAATATAAATGAGATAAATAATAGTAGAGTAATTAATTGGAGGAGATAATCATGGAAAAAAATAATAATAATAGTAATTAATAATTTTGGAAAGTACATACTTACAGAAATAAATATGGAAAGGGTATTATCAAAGTAGGTAACAAAATACCGGAATAATATCCGAGTATAGGTGTAAGTATAGTATTATTTTTGACACCGGAAATAAATGGTGAATGATGATGATAATGGAAAGTTAACCCGGGGAAGTAACCGAGACGAGTTAGTATTTATTTTTCGGTATACAGTAGTAGCATGACATTTGCATATCACTTATGTGTGCATATTATTTGTTTGATATAGGAGTTGATAACGAGCAGAGACCTGAGGAGCCGGACTTGGAGTCTGTTGGACAGTTTCATAACTAATAATCGGCTAAGGTGAGGATGGATAACCGTGGATATGTGCTTGTAACACTGTGTTTGTTTTTTGTTGTTTGATTGAACTGCTGAATTGATTATCGACTGTTACTTGATTGCCGTGAAAATTGTTGATGCTGTTGATGGATTGTGTCTAGATTTGTGGGTTTATGTTGAATAATGTAGAACTGTTGGCTGTGATTAAATGACGTTATGAGTCTGTTGATGAATTGATCTAAGAAATAATCTGGAATAATGAAAAGTTGGATAATTGAGAATAGAGTAATGGAACTGGACTGAACCTGAGATGATGATATAATTGTCACGTGGAAAGTAGTGGTACGACTAGATGGTTAGAGGCTTGTTCTGTGGTGTCATGGCCGGTTTGGTTGGTTGTTGGGGATGTTGATCCCGGATGATGTTGTTATTGGGATGTTGATCCCGGATTTGTGATATTGGGATGTTGATCCCGGATTTGTGATATTGGGATGTTGATCCCGGATTGTGATTTGGCCTGGCATCCGGAATTAGTTAATAACCAGGTACGACCCTAGCTTGTCCAGTGACGGGGCCCGGAAGATAAAATTGGTAAATAAATAATAAGCATTCTTTTGGTCTGGTTTAGTTGCGTTTTAGTAGGATTCTTCTGTTGTGTTGTTTGTGTTGGATTCTTCTGCTGTGTTGTTTGTGTTTACTTCGAAAGTGTTACGGTTGATTATATATCTCTGTTTATCCTTTGTCGGTGAGCACTTCGGACTCACCCCTCGCCTGCGGGGTTTCATCCGTAGGTTTGGTTGCTTCGTAGTTCAGGCACGACGTACGTTGGCTGCTGTTTTCTTCTCCAGCTGACTCCGGATCCATACCTCGCTGCATGTGCATAGAGTTTTCCGCTGCTGTTCTGTTGCATATGTTGCTGCATTATAATTCTGCTGCTGCGTCTGCTTGCTCTTTTCTCTGTTATTGTTGTATATAGTGAGCTGTGTACTGTTGAATAATGGTCTCCGAGCATGGGTGACGACTGTATTATATGGTTTGTTGCTGTAAAATACATGCGAGTTGTGCTGTGTTTCCTTTCAATTAGAATAGTTTCGGCACGTGTTTACTGTGTACGGTAAATACGGGTCGGGGCGCTTCATTTTGGTAGCAGAGCAGGCAGTAGGTCATTAGGGACATAACTGTGATTGTATGATTGTTTGTTTGTGCATAAGATTTGTCACGACATGATATGACATGCATACAAATACATTCTCATATAGGTACGAATGGATCCGGTTGGAGGGAATCAGCATGCTGGGGGTCACCTAGATGACGATCAGGTATCGGGGGATCAACCGCAGCAAGTTGCGGGAGGTCTGGAACATCTTCCGAATTTTCCTTTGGGAGACCCTACGCAGATGCTGAACATGGTAACTCAGATTCTGCGAAGGCAAGATGCCAGAGATGCTCGTATCGAAGCTATGAAAGCTCGGAAACAGGAAAACCAGGGCCCAGTTGAGGATCCAGTGTATATGAAGCTTGAGAAGCATGGAGCAGAGATTTTTACTGGTGTCACTACACCAAAGGATGCTGATCGGTGGCTCAGACAGATGAACAGGTTATGCTGAAGTTGACGTGCAGGAATGACAAGTGGGCCAGATATGTTGCTGCCATGTTTCGAGGAGATGCTGTTGATTGGTGGGAGTCTACCACCAGGGACATGCCGACACCTATCACTATGCCATGAAACCAGTTCATGGAGATGTTGCGAAGGAAGTTTGTTTCTGAGGCATACCAGGATCAGCTGAGACGAGAGTTTCTGGGACTACAACAGGGACCAGATCAGACGGTCAATGATTATAAGATCAAGTTCAACCGTCTGTCTATCTATGCCAGTGAGTTTGTAGCTACGCTGGAGGCTAGATGTAAACGTTTCTGGGATGGTCTTCGATCAGGTATCCAGACAGTCATGGGAAGGTCTATGAGATTTACCAGGACATACTGACCGATGCCCTGAGAGCCGAGACTATCTGGCTGGGCAATGAGAGAGAGCAACAGGAGATCCGTAAGAGGCATGGTGCACAGAGTTCTGGGGGACAGAACAAGAGATTCCAGACACCAGCGAACCGGTCAGGATATGGACAGAGCAGGTTCATGCCAGGCAGTCAGGGACGTGGATGGAATAACAACTACAACAATCGAGGCAATTCTTGGACTCAGTCTGGAGGGACTTCATCCTGGAATGCTCGCCGAGACCTCCTCTGTCTCAGGTGAGGTGTTATGAGTGTAACGAAGTTGGGCACTACCGTTATACTTGTCCCAAGTTGGGAAGATCTGGACGTTTGGCACCTGTTCAGACGGTGCAAGCCTCAGTTGCCAATGTACCTAGTGGTTCTGGAGTTGGCCGAGGCCGAGGACGTGGAGTTGTTCCTGCTAGGACTCAGTCAGCCATGAACCAGAGTACAATAGTGCCGAGAGCATTTGTGATCACAGCTGATGAGGATCCAGAGAATGCCGATGTTATAGCAGGTACTTTTACAGTCTTTGGTAGTACTGCATATACTTTGATTGATCCTAGTGCTACGCATTCATTTGTTGCGCAAAGCTTTGCAATACTACATAACTGTGCGGGAGAGAGTTTATCTTGTCCGATGAGGGTTATGTTACCTGCGGGTATAGTGGTCAGGTTAACCCACGTGTGCAGAGACGTTTCACTTTCATACGATAGCGAGGTTTTTCTTGCACGGTTGATTGTGATGAACATGGGAGGTTTCGATATCATCTTGGGGATGGATTGGTTGTCCAAGTACAGTGCTATAGTGAACTGCCGAACCAAGGAAGTGCTGTTGACTTCCGATGGTGGACATAAGGTTTTGTTGATAGGTATTGGGAGAGCAGCTACTACATGTAGTATCTCTGCTAACCAGGATGTAGGGATGAAGCCATTGGGACCAGATGCTTTGTTGACCCATGTTAAGGGTGAAGAAGTTCAGACTCCGGTTTTGGGGGACATCATAGTTGTGAGGGAGTTTCCAGATGTGTTTTCAAAGGATCTGCCAGGATTGCCACCTGACAGGGAAGTCGAGTAGACCATCGATTTGATGCCGGGAGTGACACCTATCTCGATGGCACCATATCGGATGGCACCGATAGAACTCTAGGAGTTGAAGAAGCAGTTGGATGAGCTGCTCGAGAAGGGTTTCATCTGACCTAGTACATCACCTTGGGAATCACCAGTCCTCTTCGTGAAGAAGAAAAATGGCAGTTTGCGGATGTGTGTGGACTACCGACAGCTGAACAAAGTGACAGTGAAGAACAAATACCTGCTTCCTAGGATTGATGACCTTTTTGATCAGTTGCAGGGAGCTACTGTATTTTCTAAGATAGATCTTCGATCTGGCTACCATCAGGTCAAGATTGCAGAGAAGGACATACCGAAGACGACCTTCCGTACTCGGTATGGACATTTTGAGTTCACAGTGGTTCCTTTCGGTTTGACCAATGCACCTGCAGTTTTCATGTGCTTGATGCACTTGGTCTTGAACGAGTTCTTGGACAAGTTCGTGGTAGTCTTCATCGACGACATTCTGATATATTCCAAGAGCAGGGAAGACATGAGGAGCACCTGAGGGTAGTGCTACAGAGGCTGCGAGAGAAGGAGTTGTATGCCAAGTTCAGTAAGTACGAGTTCTGGCTTGAGGAAGTTGCATTCCTTGGACATGTTGTATCTGGAGATGGGATTAAGGTTGACCCTGCTAAAGTGAAAGCTGTTCTAGAGTGGGAGCCACCCAAGACGGTACCCGAAGTCAGAAGTTTTCTTGGCCTTGCAGGATATTACCGGAGATTCATCGAGGGTTTTTCCTCAATAGCCAGTCCCATGACCAAGCTATTGAGGAAAGATCAAGCCTTTGTATGGAGTGATGCCTGCCAGAAGAATTTTGATAAACTAAAGAAGAAGTTGACATCAGCACCAGTCTTGACAGTACCTAAGCCAGGAGTGGAGTATGTGCTATTTTGCGATGCTTTAGGTCTTGGTTTGGGAGCAGTTCTGATGCAAGAAGGCCGAGTGATTGCCTATGCTTCGAGACAGTTGAGGCCACATGAGAAGAACTACCCGACACATGCCCTAGAGATGGCCGCAGTGATCCTTGCTTAGAAGATTTGGCGACATTTTCTGTTTGGAGAGAGATGCCGGATCTTCACAGATCATAAGAGTCTCAAGTACATCATGACTCAGAAGGAACTTAACCTGCGACAAAGACGTTGGGTTGAGTTGCTGAATGATTATGATTGTACTATTGAGTATCACCCTGGAAAAGCTAATGTTGTAGCTGATGCTTTGAGCTGGAGACAGCCAGAAGATGCTTCCACGACCTACTCGATGTCCTCACTCGTCGAGTTAAGGAAGATGGGAGTTGATTTGTCAGTTGATGAGACGGGAGCTTTGTTGACACATATTGAAGTCAAGTCTAACCTGAGAAGCTGAATTGTGGAATTACAAGATGGAGATTCCGACTTGATCAAGCTGAAGGAAGCAGTCCGTAGTGGAAAAGAAGACAAGTTTCGCATAGCTGAGGATAGTTCATTGATGCTGGGGAAATGCTTATGTGTACCCAGTGTTGGTGACCTACGCAGTCGAATTTTGGAAGAAGGACATATGACGCCGTATGCCATGCATCCTGGGAGCACCAAGATGTACCAGAATTTGAGGAGTCATTTTTGGTGGCCGCGTATGAAGAAGGATGTAGCCGAGTATGTGGCTAAGTGTATCACTTGTCGGCAAGTGAAAGCCGAGCATCAGGCTCCAGCAGGAAAGATGAGATCTTTGTCAGTGCCAGAGTGGAAGTGGGAGATGATCACTATAGATTTTGTGGTTGGATTACCGTTGACCCGGAGACAGCATGATGCCATCTGGGTTATCGTTGATCGACTTACAAAATCAGCTCATTTTCTTCCTATCTGACAGACAGATACTCTGGATAAGTTGGCGAAGCAGTATGTTGCAGAGATTGTGAGACTACATGGGATTCCTAAGTCCATAGTCTCAGACAGAGATCCGAGATTCACATCACAGTTCTGGAAGAGTCTGCAAGCAGCTTTGGGAACGAAGCTGAGTTTCAGCACTGCATTTCATCCTCAGACAGACGGACAGTTAGAGAGGACTATTCAGACACTGGAGGACATGTTAAGGGCTTGTGCTCTTAATTTTAGTGGGAGTTGGGATCATTATTTGTCCTTAGCGGAGTTCGCCTACAACAACAGTTTCCATTCCAGCATTGGCATGCCAACGTTTGAAGCTCTTTACGGAAGGAAATGCCGAAGTCCAGTGTGTTGGGATGAAGAAGGTCTCCGTTTGATTGTGGGTCCAGATTTGGTTAAGCAGATAGTTGACAAGATTCAGGTAAGCAGAGCATGAGAGCAGCACAGGACCGACAAAAGAGTTATGCTGATAAACATCGTCGTGAGATGGAGTACCAAGTGGGAGAAAGAGTTTTCCTCCGAGTTGCACCTTGGAAGGGTGTTATCAGATTCGGGAAAAGAGGGAAGCTGAGTCTCAGGTACATCGGACCATATGAGAATGTGGAAAGGGTTGGACCCTTGGCGTATAGATTATCTTTACCAGAGGAGTTGTCCCGGATTCATGATGTGTTTCATGTTTCCATGTTGAGGAGGTACAGATCCGATCCGAGTCATGTGGTTACTACAGCAGATGTTGAGGTCGCAGAGGATCTTACGTATACAGAAATGCCGGAGCAGATCCTTGCCCGAGAGGTCAGACAGTTGAGGAACTGAGTCATTCCTATGGTTAAGGTTAAATGGAGCAAGCACTATGCGAACGAGTCCACGTGGGAAGTTGAGGAGCACATGCGTTCTCAGTATCCGCACCTGTTTACAGCACCGGAGTGAATTTCGGGGACGAAATTTTTTAAGGTGGGTAGGCTGTAATAGCCCGAGTAATTTTTACGTTTTTACCGGTACCGTAAAAATTCATTTTACAGTTATTTACCATAAAAATTAATTTTGGGTAATTAATTTATGGTAATTCGTGCATCGGATTCCGAAACCGAGCCTTGTCCCACGCTCGGGATTTTTCTGCGGATTTTTCGGACCAAGTTGGAATTTTTCGGGTCCAGGAATCTTCAGAAAAGTCAGGATTAACCCCGAATTATCGGGCCAGAAATAAAGTCAAGGGGGTACATTAGTTATTTTCTGGTCCGAACAGAACCCGTCTCACATGCTGCACAGTGTGGAGGCTGCAGCCGCCATTCACTGTGAGCATGTGAACAACCAGTATCTGCCCGTGCTTCACCAGTTGCATGACCATTATCTGTGTTATTTTCTTTTCTTCTCCTACCTACAACACAATCGCCATATCTCCTTGCTCATCTACAAAACCCACAAACCACCTACTGCAACCATCACCACCTGCAAACCGTTTCTGCAAATCACCCTACCCAACCATACCAGGAAAAAAAAAACAACACAACACACACCCATCAAACTGTGTCATTTTCCAACATCCATCACCCATCTTCTTTTCTCTTCTTCTTCCTTTCCTCACGGCAGCACCACCTACCACCGGCCACCACCTGCACACGGCCGAGCCACCACCACCAGCACTCGCCACCACCCTCTCCTCCTTCTCCTCCCTGCTGCGTCGCCACCGCTCCCCTCTTTGCTACAGATCGACGCAGCCACTGTCCTTCCTCTCCTCCTCTCTTCGCACAATCCGACGACACGACGACCGCCGCCTGCAGCACCAGCAGCTGCCGCCGTGCCGCGCCTCCCTCACAGCGCCTCGCTTCCGTGCCGCCTCCCTCCCTCCTTGCGTCGCGCCGCCACGCCTGCTCGTCCCGTGCCGCCGTCGTCGAAGGTGAGCAGATTTGAGAGGACGCGACCCGTTCGATGACGGGTGGGTCGGGTCGACCCGCGCTTATTGGATGGGTTTAGGGTTTGGTCAGTTGGGCTAGGCTGCTGGGCTGACTTGGGTTGGATTGGTGGGCTTGGGTGCGGTTGGGCCAGCTGCATAGGCCTGTACCTGGACTCCTCTGTGGGGTTGGGTTGGGTCAAGGCAGTGATCTGGGCTACACCATTTTGGCCCAGTCCGAAATTAAATTAAAAAAAATACTTTGGAAAATAGAAAAAAAATAATAAATAGATATAATTTTGGGAATAAAAATAATTTGTATTCTGGAGAAAAATATAAATGAGATAAATAATAGTAGAGTAATTAATTGGAGGAGATAATCATGGAAAAAAATAATAATAATAGTAATTAATAATTTTGAAAAGTACATACTTACAGAAATAAATATGGAAAGGGTATTATCAAAGCAGGTAACAAAATACCGGAATAATATCCGAGTATAGGTATAAGTATAGTATTATTTTTGACACCGGAAATAAATGGTGAATGATGATGATAATGGAAAATTAACCCGAGGAAGTAACCGAGACGAGTTAGTATTTATTTTTCGGTATACAATAGTAGCATGACATTTGCATATCACTTATGTGTGCATATTATTTGTTTGATATAGGAGTTGATAACGAGTAGATACCTGAGGAGCCGGACTTGGAGTCTCTCGGACAGTTTCATAACTGATAATCGGCTAAGGTGAGGATGGATAACCTTGGATATGTGCCTGTAACACTGTGTTTGTTTTTTGTTGTTTGATTGAACTGCTGAATTGATTATCGACTGTTACTTGATTGCCGTGAAAATTGTTGATGCTGTTGATGGATTGTGTCTAGATTTGTGGGTTTATGTTGAATAATGTAGAACTGTTGGCTGTGATTAAATGACGTTATGAGTCTGTTGATGAATTGATCTGAGAAATAATCTGGAATAATGGAAAGTTGGATAATTGAGAATAGAGTAATGGAACTGGACCGAACCTGAGATGATGATATAATTGTCACGTGGAAAGTAGTGGTACGACTAGATGGTTAGAGGCTAGTTCTGTGGTGTCATGGCCGGTTTGGTTGGTTGTTGGGGATGTTGATCCCGGATGATGTTGTTATTGGGATGTTGATCTCAGATTTGTGATATTAGGATGTTGTTCCCGGATTATGATTTGGCCTGGCATCCGGAAGTAGTTAATAACCAGGTACGACCCTAGCTTGTCCAGTGACGGGGCCCGGAATATAAAATTGGTAAATAAATAATAAGCATTCTTTTGGTCTGGTTCAGTTGCGTTTTAGTAGGATTCTTCTGTTGTGTTGTTTGTGTTGGATTCTTCTGCTGTGTTGTTTGTGTTTACTTTGAAAGTGTTACGGTTGATTATATATCTCTGTTTATCCTTCGTCGGTGAGCACTTCGGACTCACCCCTTGCCTACGGGGTTTCATCCCGTAGGTTTGGTTGCTTCGTAGTTCAGGTACGACGTACGTTGGCTGCTGTTTTCTTCTCCACCTGACTCTGGATCCATACCTCTCTACATGTGCATAGAGTCTTCCGCTGCTGTTCTGTTGCATATGATGCTGTATTATAATTCTGCTGCTGTGTCTGCTTGCTCTTTTCTCTGTTATTATTGTATATAGTGAGCTGTGTACTGCTGAATAATGGTCCCCGAGCGTGGGTGACGACTGTATTATATGGTTTGCTGCTGTAAAATACATGCAAGCTGTGCTGTGTTTCCTATCAATTAGAATAGTTTCGGCACGTGTTTAGTGTGTACGGTAAATACGGGTCGGGGCGCTTTAACCTACATCTAAATATTTTGCAGAAACAAACTTGAAACATATAACCAAGTCTTTTATAAGATCAAACTTGCAACTTATACTAATTCTTTTTATAGAATAAAACTTGCTTGCAATCTACTCTTTAAAGATTTCACATTTTAAAGGGAGCGTGCATGAGAGTATTAATTGTGTTAAAGAAATGAGCATTTCCACAAGATTGGCAAAAGACAATTATTCACGCAAAATTCAATGATGTTTCTTAAAATAATTTCTTTTAAGATTTTAATGCATTTAGCGAGGTCTCGGGTCGAGTCCTCGTGTATATAGAAAATTCTCATTGAGAGACTCGCCCACTATATCCAGATGCGCGATGCGGGTCGAATCGGATTAATCGGGGCAAAGTTCCAGATACCGGGTAGGGAATCAAAAAAAAAAGAGATGCTGAAATTAGTTCAAATTCAAGTTGGGGACCAAAATTTAGTTTGTTTTTATACTTGACCCTAACCCCAAAAACGACAATGGTTTAGTCCAGCAACCACACCAATTCAACATGGGCCATGTAGTATCATAGATTCAATTTCAAACCCATAATTCTTGATCGCTTAAGTTAAATTTATTATTCATTAGAATGTATAAATCCCACAATAAGTGAGAGAAAGTTCTCTGACTTCTCTCTAGAATAGATTTTTTTAAAATTCAAATTATAGTTCTTGAATCTATTCATCCCCTGTAAATCAAGATTTCAACCATGTAAACTCATCGCCGCCTGCTCAAACTCTCTCACCTCTAGATCTCCTACTTTCATCCCAGTAAAACATCGTTGTGTTCCCATCCCAAGTATTTAAGTCTTCAGTACTCCTCTAAAAGGTGATTTTCTAGCACCAAGTGTATCTTGGTTGTCGTCAAGCTCCATATGACCAGCCAACGGAAAACAATTTTTGATCCCAGAGTGGATGGAGATCAAATCGAACATGGCGCCGAGACCTGTATGGGTGCGTTGGTCGCAGGGACACATGTCGTCGGCCAGATCTTCTTCGACCGAAAAGTCACTCTGAGCCAGATCCATACTCATCTCGTCTCGATCTGGTACAGCAAAGAGAACATGATATTTAGCCAAGTACTGCTTCGTCTTTCTCATTTCTTGGCAAAAACCCTTGACATCCCACCGGAATTGGCTGAGTGGCAAGCAACGCATAGTGGGGTAGTCCATGAAACGGCTATGGGTGGTGGTGGGGGAACCATGTTTCCCTCACCCGATGCTCATGAATGTTTAAGGTTGTGGTATGCCACACAATTCGCTGGGTATTGGGAGTTGCTATGGCAATTTTGGAATATTTTGTGGAGTTTTCAGATACACCCACTGTGGTGGGAGAATTTGGGGATTCCTTCTAGGCCCTGTATTTTGTTAAATCCTCGGAATTTCGGCATGTTAAGCCCGATATCTACTAAGGCCTCCGGTGGCCACTGCGGGAATGGGGTAATAAATATCTTAGTTATTCTCTCTATTTTCCTTTCTCAAGCATTTTATGAAATTGAGTTGCAGGGCGAAGACATGACTCTGAACAGAGCTTACTTCTGTTCGATATTATTGTCTATGACTCTCGTGCCTCGTTTATATGTTTTTTCCTCTAGCTTGGTTTGTAATGTTATTGTCTCGTCTTGTAAGGCTAATTTGTGGATTTGGAATGTTGTAAGCATTGATGCTATGGCTTACATAGCTCAAAGCTTGGCATCATTTCCATCTCTGGCATCAGATTATTACCATTTGGACAGGGTTATGAACAGTTGTCAAGAATTGTGCAAACTACCTCTCTTTGCGGAAGGTAGAGGGAACTTCGGTTCTTGGCGGACATCTCTACTTGGTGTAAAGGCAATGCTGCCCGTTTTCAGCTGTTGAGCTTGTTCGTCGGGCACTTTAGAATGAGCTATTCAGACTCCTCGTCAATTCGTTTTAATCTGCAATGTCGTGACTATGGTCTTGGTCGTAGTCCAATGTTGTTAACTCCTTTAAGTTTGTTCTGTATTCATTCTAGTTGTCTATCCTGTTTACTTGTATTTCTTTGTTTATGTTAAGTAATTAATAGAAGTAATTAATATAAGTATATGGGTTTCAACGGCAAAAAAAATAAGTTAAATTTATTTAAAATTCCCAAAAAGAAGAAAATAATTTTCATATCACCCCACGCTTGCCAATCAACGTGACTCTTGCCAATCAACGTGTGATGTGGACACTACACTGACAAAATGTGACATGTGTATAGGAATCGGCTGCATCCGGTTCAAAGAATAAATACGCCAAAAAGAGGGACAATATTAAAGCACTTTTTTAAAATTGAAGGACAAAAAAACCGTTTAACCATGGAAAGAGAGGATTTTAGGAGAGAACTTTTTATCATATGGTTGTGACTTGTGAGTGACGGTTGTGTTCGAGACCCATGTCCTATCTAGAGAGAAGTAGAGAGGGTCAGTATCATTGAAAGACCACTAGACATGAGATGATGAGTTTTCTTTTCTTTTGTCGAGAGAGACCATACTTGGCATGATTTTTTTCTTTTCTTTTACTATCAGACATGACATGAGTTGTGGAGGCCCATCTTTGTCAATTGTCATGCCATTTTTCATTTTCTCTTGTTTGGTACATATCTTCTTCTAATGCCGTGGCCTAAACTGGTAATACCAGATCCCTTACGAGATCAAATTTGGGTTAGTTATTATTTTTAATCAATCGGAGTTCACAGAGAAATATGTTTGACAGTTTCTCTCTACCGTTGATTTTCACCAACTATGTGGCTTCAATTCATTGACCCTCTTTTATTTACTTTATTTATCTTTTTATTGAACCCCATAATTTTGCCTATATTTTTTTTGTATGGTAGGTATATTTAATTGGTAACCGAATTGGATGGAGTAGGTATATTGGACTTGGACGCGTAATTATTGTGGCATGAACTGCACCACCTTCAAACAGAAACTTTAAAGAAGATGAACAGTAGAGCACCCCACGGTTACTGTTCATCAGGAAGCATTCCGGGCAGCTTCCCGTCTCACCGCCACTACCGACGAGCTCCCCGTGCCGGCTAGACCTGACAATTCGTGTTGTCGTGTCGGATTCGTGTCGGGTTGAACAGGTAAACGGGTTCTAATTCCTCAACCCGACCCAACCCATTTAATAATCGTCTCGTGTCGTGTCCAACCCGTTTATTATCGTGTCGGGTTCGGGTTGACCCGCGGGTTACCTATTAAGTCTAACAAGCCTAAAAATTAATTTAAAAATTTTTAATTTTGCACAAGTCGTTGTATTTTTTAGGCAAATAGGCATATAATTAGATTTACTTACATATTAAATAAAATTATAAATTGTAGAATCATAATGTAATAATATTTTAAAGCATTTGTAAAATTATTTTTGGATAATTTTGGTAACTTTGGCCTTAAATATTGAATAAGTCTTGTATTGAATCAGGAAAGTATTTATACCTTAAATATAATCGGGTCATAAACAGGTACCCATTGGGTTGGAGGGTCAACCCGTTACCTGACCAGCTAATTTTCGTGTCGTGTCGTGTCGACCCATTTAACTAAACGGGTTGACAATCTCTGACCTATACCTGCTAATTTCGTGTCGGGTTGTCGTGTCAATACCCGTTTTGCCAGGTCTAGTGCCGGCGCGACCTCGACGCAACCTTCCCCTTCCGCCGTAGCCACCGGACGCGCCATCTACAGTCGATGACCCGACGGCCGAGCCCGACAACCCGCCTCTTCCTGCGCCCGTTCCTGCTCTGCGCCGCCGCGTCGTCTCCTGCCACCTTCTGCACAGCCTCGCGCTCGTTGCCCTCGTCGTCTCGCTCGTCGTCTGCCGACCTCGCGCCGACCGCCACTACAAGGTGAGCCTGGGTTGAAGATGACCCGCGTGCTCGACCCGCTTCACACAACCGGGTCATGGCCCTGGGTTGGGTTGACCCGGACGCCTGCCTGGGCTGTGTGGTTGTTGGGCTGGTGACCAACGGGCCGGGGTTGGGCAGTGGAGCTGGGCTTTCAGCCTTGGCCTGGTCCTTGCACCTGGGCTTGGTCCTGGGCTGCATAGTTTGGCTCAGTCCGCATTAAATATATATATATATATATATATATTCTTTTATATATATAATATATATATATAATAAGTAAAAAAAAGAAATAATAATAGTAATAAATATAATTCTGGAAAATGTAATTGGAATAATATTTTTGGTAATTATATTTTTTGAAAAAGGGTATCATTAGAGTATTAATATCGAAATAATAACCGGGTATAAGTAAGGTAATCATTTCTAAATCTTTTCAATCCGCATTTGTTTATTTGTTTTAGTATTCAATATTGGCCAGCAAAGCCGTCTTGCTTCATTTATTAGTCGGCAAAGCCGCCTTATCTCTTTGTTGGCCGGCTAAGCCGCCTTGTTTCATTTGTTGGCCGGCAAAGCCGCCTTTATTGAGTAAGCATATATTATATACCATCTATTATTATTATGCTTATTTTTCTGATTGGGCTATTAAAAGGCCCATCGTATTTATTTTCTCGCTTTAATTTCTTGGGCCCATAAAAGGCCCATTGTATTTAATTTTTGGTTATTTATTGGGCTATGAAAAGGCCCATTATATTTATTTTCTTGCTTTAATTTACGTTTTGATTGGGCTCGTACAAGGCCCATTGCATTTAATTTTCGTTTATTCAATTTTATTGGGCTAATTATAAAAGGTCCATATTTATTTTATTTCAGTCTTTTATTTATTTAATTTTTGAAATTATGTTAATATTACAAAACTTGTATCCGAGGCCCTTAAAATTTCTGGAAGAAATTTATTATGGGCATTAAATGTGAAAATAAATTTAAATGATAATAGTCTGGAAGACTAAATAAAAGAGTCTAGAAGACTCAATAAAGGAGAAAATAAAGCAAAGACTGGATGTCTTACTGCCAAAAGATCACGCAGATCTTTGAGGAAAATTGAAGAAAGATATGACCACCAGAAGATGGATATTATACGACCACCAGAAGATGGATATTGTTCTTGCTTACCCTGAAGGCGCAAGTCATTTTTATTGAATGCTTTCATTTTATGTTCTATTTAATTATTATTTATTTTATTATGTTTACTTTACTGTTATTATAATCGTTTGTAGAATAATGGCTCAGGCATTTGTCCTGGAGACAATGCAAATTGACATCCAAAGGGGAGACTTATATGTGTGGATGTCAACTATTTTACATAACATGTACAATCTCAAAATGAGAAAAAGTTTTATACGCTCCAGAAGAGCATAAGTTTGAATATGTTTCTGAAGAACGCATGCTTTACTATGATCTAGAAGATCATATATTTACGCTCTGGAAGAGCAAATACTCTTGAAGAGTACAGAAACTTCCACTTACAGTAATAAAAGATATTATTATGGATCCCGTTGAATTGACTCTGCTCTATTCCCTGAAGCGAATAAGACAGTATAATTAATTGTGCTTGTGGCCGTGAATGAGATTATAATTACAAAGCTAAGAGAAAGCGTGCATATTATTATTTCATAATAACTAGAGAACATTCATAAAGAGGAATCGTTCTCATACATGAGTTTAAACAGTTGTTTATCTGTTGGGTACAACATTAACCCTAAAACTTTGAGCCTCACTCTTGATGTTGACCCTGACACTGTCGTTCCAGGAGAAACACATACCACCCATGTTATTTTCTCCAAGTATCTCAAACTGATTTGTTAGAGGAAAACGGAGTGTAATTACTCCATGATTCTCTGCAGGTTGCCACGAGGTTTCAGTAATCAGTACCATGTTGGCCTTATACTAATTCTTCAGATCCCTTAAGGTACGCACAAAATCTTGGGACCTTCTTGCTACACCTATGCAATTCGATAGTAGAAGTCGTACCTTAGGCCATGTAGCTGGTAACCCAGACACTCTTGGGATACTCCGAGCCATCATTGAAACCTGATAATAACTGCTTTGATTTAATATTTGACATGAAGGCTCTAGCTGAAATTCCTGCAATCTATCAGATATGAAAAACATAATAGAGTTAGTTGAGCCATAAAAGGAAGCCCTTAGGTTGCCTTGGTCCTCCAGGAAGAAAGTTTCTTCCATAGGAGTCACAAAGAACCTAGATGAGTATAGCTCATCAACAAAAACTAAACGAGAAATTCTTGCAAGCTCACTCGGTAATTCCTCATGTTGCTCATTCACCATACTATATGTTAACCTATTCCTCCTTCCTAGAGAGGCACCCTCAACAAAGAAAACCGTAGTTGGGGAAGGCATTTTTCTTGTCTTGTTGAGTTTTCTGAATCTTCCTATTTCTACCACTCCATTCTTATAGCCTGAGCTTAGACAATTAGGTGTCAGTTTTTCAAATGTGGATCCTTTTTCTGTCCCCGAAAAGATCCAGAAGTTTTTTTGGTAATTAAAACTTTGTATTATTTGTCCGTAAATTCCAAAGCTTTTCAATCTTCGAGGTTTTGCTTTTGGAAAAGTTTGTCACTACTTTAATTATTGTCCAATAATTCTGATCTTTTTCGACATGAGTGGCAAAAATAGGCCTAAAATTGACATATGTATAGCAGCATGAAGCTGGCACATATATAGCACCTAGAAGCTAGCAATTTCAAGTTATTAAATATACAATATTCGAGTAATTGAAACTTACCATATCCAGCCAGAAGCTGGAATGCACTAGCCTGAAGCTAGCAATTTTAAGTGTTTAAATACACAGTTTGCACAACCCGAAGCTGAGATCAACTAGAAATTGATTATTGGATATCTTGTTTGGCATGACCGGTTGGGCCATCCCGGAACAATAATGCTGCACGAAATTTATTTGGTTATTCATTGAAAAACCGGAAGTTTTTTACAATCAATGAATTTCCATGTGTTAGTATGCTGCGAAAATTAATTGTTTGGCCTAGAATCACTAGTAAGTTTGGGAATAATTCAGGGACATGTACGCGGACTGATAAATCCGCCGTGTTGACCATCTAGGTAATTTTTACGATGCATCGACTAGATGGTCTATTGTGTGCTTATTAGACACAAGTCGACATTGTGCGCACTTATTTTAAAGATTAAGCCACTTGCAGGTACACATCCCTAGTTATGTTATAAGACTATATGTCTAGATAATACTGGTATATTTCTTCAATGGAAAATGTATATCATTGGCAATAAATCCAAAAAGATGTGGGCGAATATTTCCAATTGATTGTAGGACCATTGTTAATGAAATGTTACTGTTTTGAAAAAATGGTATTTTACATGCAGCAGCACTTGTGTGCATCAAGCCAACAAGTTATCATAAGGTCTCCCCATTTAATTGGTTCATGGTCACGAACCTACTAACTCCCTTCTTCGGACCATTGGTTGTACAGTATATGATGCTCCATCACAGCATTGTAAAATTTGTCCTTTAAAGAAGACTGGGAATATATGTTGAATATGTTGGGTATGTTGGTTATTAATTAGATGCAAAGTTTACCCAACATAAGGGGGAGGAAATAAGTAGCTGGATCAAGATATTGTTGAAATGCATTATCAATATATGATTGTTGATCCTCAAACAAATTAGTGTGAACCTGAAGTTCAAAAGATGGTTCATTTGCAGGAAAATTAATATGCAATTGCCAGACACATAAAGTGACCAAATATTATATACCAGCTGCAAATGTTCCTGTTCAAAATAATGTTCCAGAAGAACAAGTATAATATACAAATGAATCTAAAGTGCGCAATAAGCGTAGAATATACTCGGTTCCAAAAAGAAAATAAAATTCTCGATAGAGAAAAAGGAGCAAAGAGATAAGATGGCCCCAATAAGAAAATAAGGCCTCCAGTAGAGGTTCATATTAAAAGTCCTCAAGAAGAGGAAAATCCTCCAGAAGAGGTCCCTAACACAGTTGATAAAAGTTCCAGAAGTAACTCAGGTACCTGAAATAAATGAGTATGATGAGATCTCAATTACAGTCTCAGGAATAAGAGGGAACCGACGTGAAATAACCGTCGACGGAATATTTATTTTATATAGCGCTAAATATTTTGAAATAAAATGAGGATCATGAACCTACATCTATTGATGAATATAGGCGCAGTATGATTGGCCAAATTGAGAAACATGATTAAGGCTGTGTTAGAATCGCTTGTGAAGCGAGATATTTTCCGGACCTGTAGTCCGTTGTGAAGCAAGATACTATCCGGACCTGTAGTCCGTACACCAGATGGTGTGGAACCAGTCGATTGAAAATGGGTATTTGTGCGAAAAGAGAATTATAATAGAGAGATACAAAGCACGGCTTATCGCACAAGGTTTTACCCAAACGACTTGGTATTAATTGTGCGGAGATAGATTTACTTCCCTGTGGCGGATACAATTATTTTTGGTAAGTCTGGCATAATGTGAAAAGAATTAGAGATGCATCAAATGGATGTTGTTACAGCCTACATCTATGGATCCATAAGTCATGACATATGCATGAGAATCCCTAAGGATTCAAGTTGCTTGAAGCAACTAATTCCTGGGAATATATAAAATTAAGCTGAATTGATCTTTACATGATTTAAATCATTCTAAGTATGCATGAATTTATTATTTCTTATGTTGATAATTCATATCTATATGTATTTAAATTGGAACTCCTGAAGAAGTCTCCAAATGGTATTTCAAGAAAGGGTTTGAGATGAAAAATTTGATAAAGAATTAGATTGGTCCTGAAGTATCCTATCTAAATTTATATTGCTAGTGACATGAAGACTGAAGTTTTTGCCATAAGCCTATTGGCAAGATATGACTTTGTTCTTATCTTCGGGGTATAACAGATGTGGTATTATGTTAACCCTGTCAACCCGAAGAGAATATAGTTGGTCTTTGCAGATGCAGGTCCTTTATTTGATCCACAAAAGCACAGACAGACATCTGCTACGACTTTACACATGATATTGCTATATCATCGGGACCACAAAAGCAAGATGGCAAGGAAGATGCCCCAACAATAAATTATGAAGATAATGTTGCCTACATTGTCCAATTAAAGTAGTAATGTATCAAAAGTGATCGGACAAAGCATACATCACCAGAAGTTGATGAGGATGATTGGCATGCAACGACATCAAGAAATCAAGAGAAGCCAAATTGAGGGGGAGTAGAATACGCACTGTACTCTTTTTTCCTTCACCAAGTTTTTATCCCATTGGGTTTTTCTTGGTAAGGCTTTTAATGAGACAGTTATTTCAAAAGCGTATTCTACCCAAAGTACAATAGCATTCAAGGGAGAGTGTTATAAAACGTGTAAATAATGTGAATGCTGTTGTACCTACCTAGGTTCTATATATATCCATACATGAGCTCTCCTTCTACCTCACCCCCTACATCTTCCTCTTCTCCATTTCCTGCTTCCTCTCCTCTTCACTTCCTTCATGGGTTTTTGGGTTTTTTGGGTCCCAATGTTTAGTGGTTTGGCCAATTTGGTACCCCGACATTTTTTTTGGCCGAGCATGTACCCCGAGTTTCCATGGGCAGGCCAAACGTAGACCCCTAGTCAGGTACCTGTTGACGTGGAGGCTGCCCAGGCAGTTGTGTGTTGTACTGTAGCAGAACGACGTCGTATTAAGAGGAAAAATGTCACCGTTCCGTGCCACGTCGGACACAGGTGGCTTGGTAAGGCCCACATCAATGAAACCCGAATTCTTCCCATACCGTACCCGAACCAGACACAGAAACGGGCCGTGATCTCACTCGACCCGCCCAATTTCTCCCGCTAACTTCCAAAAATTAAAATCAAAACCTAAAATTGAACCCCTCACGGAGGTGAGATAAGAGGAAGAGACCAAGGCTTCCCCATTCACTTTAAGCTCATCCCCTTTGTAAAAAAGAACCCTAAAATTCCTCCCTTCTCTATCTCTCTGCACGGCTGCATCGCACCCATTCGAGCTACACAATCACTCCCCCTAATTGAAGCATGTCCTCCTTCGGTTCATCGTCCTCAACTTTCTCCTCTGGCTCATCTTCATCGCCGCTTGGAAGGAAGCAGAGGACATCGAAGGCCATCTCCGCAGTTGGGAGGCAGAGTCCTGACTTCGATTATGAAGGCGTTGACATTGTTTGTTTATGCGGATTGAAGACCGGGCGATGGATTTCATGGACAGACCTGCATCCCGGGATGAGGTTCCACAAGTGTAGTGCGTGTAAATTTTTTCTCTTTATAGACCCCGTAATTCGTGGATGGTTTGCAGATGTTATTAGAGGGTTGCGTGATAGAGAGCGGGAGTTATACGTGGAGAACCAAAGGTTGGAGGTTGAGGTGCGGGACTGTGCTCTGGCGAGTGACAATTTGGTCGCATCGTTGGAGGAGTTGAAGGCTGAGAATTCGATGCTCACTTCCTGCCATGAAGCTGTGTTTCTGGAGAAGAAGAAGGTGGAGGAAGAGCGAGATGCTATATTGTTGCAGAAAGTTAAACTAGAAGATGACTTAGCATGTTGTCAAAGTCGTGCAGGGTGTTGCTCGGTGTATTCAATCATGGCAATTACCCTATTCCTGTAATTTTTGTTGAGGGTGTTGTTTTGATGAAATTATGGATTCTGGGTGATGCTTTAGGGCATTTCTGCGTTTTTTGATGTTCTGGGCAACTTTTGGGTTGTTTGAAGCTTGGATTGTAGTGCTGAGTTTCAGGCAAATTCTGGGTTTGGGTTGTATAAATGATGATTCGTTAGTATGGTATCCGGATTTTGGAATGACATCATCTAATGTTATGCGATTATGAATGTGGTAATGTATTCCTTTAATGAAATTGTGTAATGCAAATATGAATATGGTAATGTATTCCTTTAATGAAATTATGTAATGCGAATATGAATGTGGTAATGTATTCCTTTAATGAAATTGTGTAATGCGAATATGAATGTTGATGTATTGTATCTTCTATTTATGAGTTAACCTATTTGCCAAATGCCCAAAGATGGAGAAAAGTGAAGCTGAATCGATTCACAGAAACCATAATGACAATAAACATGCCCAATACACTCAGGCATCTATAAGTTCATAATAATTGTTCATCACAAACCACACATGTTCAGTGTTGTTCATAACCACCAAACCAGAACATGTTCAGTTTGGTTCCTAGTCACCAAAACACAATACAAAATATGAAGGCATTCATACATCCTTCTTGTCCATATTGCGAAACAAAAACACATTAACACATAACGGATCATTGAACCAAAACACATTGAAGTTCATTCAAGCCTTCTTCTTCTTATTTGCATCCGTGGCACAATATTTGTCTACTTTCCTTTTGTTATTGGCTGCTTGGAGACTTCTGGTGCATCTCCCAAATGCAACACCTGTTGACCTAGTCAGTATTTTCTCCCTTGCAGTTTTGGGAGGAGGTGACCTTGTCTTAGTCATCATCCTTACAGTTTTGTGAGGAAGGGACCTTGTCGATACCATGTGCCCTTGTTCTTGACCACCAGCTTCTGTATTAAGACCAACATTTGCAGAAGCTGAAACAGCTTCTAAATTAGTCTGTGCACTGTCTACTATGTTGGAGTTGGTACCTACAAATTAAGGATAATGGCATGAATAAAAAATACATTTACACCCATCAGGTGTATGGATTAATAGTAGTCCACCACATGTATTTACTTACCATGAATGATGAACTCACTAGTACCCATACTAGTCAGAATTTCATCAGGAATTCCAGCAAGTGCTTCGTCATCCAGTTGATCATCAGCCCTTGTACAGTAATCAATGTATGTAGTAAAAGTTCCTATAACATTTAATAGGCAAAAAGTATTGGTAATGTACAGCCTACCATTAAGACCAACATTTGATAGTGGAAGTTGAGGTTGTTCTGCACAAGGGGTGTAAACAGTAAGTGAGGTTGGAGGTAACTGACCTTGTACACGACCTCCACCTCTACCTCTAGCTCTACCCCTCCCTCTTCCTCCTCCCTTTTGTCTTCCAGTAGGGGCAGCCACTAAATTTTGGGTTGGAATGAGGTTGATAGAGGTGGTATTGGATTGTGATTGAGCCATAATGGTCTCATTGGCTTGGGACTGTTCCACATTGGTCGGATTTGAAGTCTGACCAGCTGCCTACAACCATACAAATACATGATGTGAATTACCTGCAGCAAGGAATTATATGGAAGAGTTAATTGAAGAGTACCTGTTTAAGCAGTGGGCAGGTTTTCCTATTATGCTTTGCTTTGTGACAAACTGTGCAATGGGTCTTCCTGGTGCCCTTGGATTTTTTCCATTACCACGTTCCCACCAATGCTCTACCTGTCTGTTAGTGCTCTTCTTCCTGCCAGGCATTCTATCAACTTTTGGTGGCAACAAATCCGGCTTTCCAGTGTTAGGCCAGAATTTCCTACCCCTAACAGTCTGTATACTGGGTTCATAGCTTTTCTCAAACTTGTCAAGCTTGTACCAATCACTAAAAAAATCTGTAACTGCAGCTCTCTCTCGATGTATGACGCATATTGCATGCGCACATGGTATACCCGACAGGTCCCAACTCCTACAACTACAGCTACCTTCCTTCAGCTTAACTACATATTGTTTTGCTCCATAAACAACCTCATAACCATCATCTCCATGGAAATCTACGTGAAAGTCGCAAGCTATGTCTTCATTGTCCCTAATTTTTTCCCAAACTTTAGGAGACACACCTTCCTTGAACATCCCTGATCTTATTCTTCTATCATTCATCCTATTTCCAACCAACTTTCTAACTATTTCCATTAAAGACACAATACTTTTGTACCTAGCCTCAATAATTCAAGAATTACATGTCTCACTCATATTGTTATCAACTACATCATATTTAGAAGAAGGACTGAAAAAAGATTTGCCCCGGAATTTGGGATTCACCTCTAGGAACTCTTTCTTTGCATCCTCTGAAATCTTTCCCAGTTTCTCTAATTCCTCATTGAAATCTGGCCCACATGTGGCCTTGTAAGTTCTCCAGAATTGCACCTGTAGACTATCTCCCTTCCAGGTTTTCCTTCACTTCTCATATATATGTCTGGCACATCGTCTGTGCTCTGCATAGGGCATCAACTCAGCTACTGCTGCAATAAGACCCTGCAGTAATGGAAGCCATCAGCAAATAATGTGCATAACATTCCACATACCATGACCCATAAATAATAGACATAGAAGAGATGCAAACAAGATACTTACCTTCTATTGATCACTTATAAAAGTCCATCCATCTCCCATGCCCATAGTGATGCCCAAATCTGACATCAATGACAGTAGAAATGACCTCCATGTCTCCTTCCTCTCGTAGTTCACAACACACCAAGCAATAGGATACATCTGATTATTTGCATCCCTTCCCACTGCAGACAATACTTGCCCTTTAAATAGGCCTTTTAAAAAGCACCCATCAAGCCCTACAACACGCCTACAACCCGCCAAAAACCCTTCTTCACTGAATCAAAGCACACATACATTGACTCAAACCTTCGACTGCCTGCTTCTTCACTTTTAGTTGAAGTGACATATATATTGCTTCCTGGGTCTCTTACCCTTAACTCTTCAGCATAATCCTCCAGCCTCTTGAACTCAGCCACAACATCCCCATTATAATACTTCATAACCTCTTCTTTTGCATCCCTGCACTGGTGGCGTAAAACCACGAACTTCAATTTCTCCCTAATATCATCCATCATCTCAGTAAGCCTCATTTGCAGTGTGAACCTCCCCTTAGTCTCAATGAAATATTGCGCCAAAAATTTTGTATGTTAACCTTGTGTTAGTCCTTTCATATCCACATTTGTCATCATGCTTCACACATGTCTTCACTCTCCACCTCCTCCTTCTACTTCCATGTGTAGAAACATGGATTCTCCATGGGCAGTCTTTCTCACTACATATTGCAGTTAGCTTTCTGACAGCATCCTGCTTAAATTCACAAATCCCATACCAAAATTAATGATGAACCCAGTAGCATTTATGGTTAACAAGATGAAAAACTATAGTAGTTAGAGATTTACATACCTTAACAATCTTGATATCTTTCATTTCGACGATGGAATGCTTCCTTAAAGCAGTTTTGATTTGCTTCTTGTCAACAAATACCATCCACTCCTGGAAATGTGGATTCTTACCTTCTCATTGAACCAAATAGTCTTGGATTTGGTCCTCCCCGTACTGTCACAGCCACTCTCACCTAAAGAAGAAGGGTAGCTTCCTTGCTCTTCAGACTCGAAGCCAACCAGATCCTCTTTATCCCCACATTGCTCACTGGCTTGGACAATTGTACCACCCTCATCAGTGGTATTTACATCATTATCCCCCTCTGCCAAATTTCCCACATTGCCCTCCATATCACTTGTACTGCTACCTTCGAAATTGGGACCACCTCCATCATTATTAAAGCCTCCAGCACCCCTGATTTCTGCTTCAATGCGCTTTTTCTCTCGCATTACGAAATGCAACTCCTCATCATTATCATCTTTCAAGTAACCAGTTGCCTCCCTCCTTTCTTCATGCCTCTCTCCCTCTCCATTATCTCCTTGGTCACCTGGGTTAGCAATACATTGCACAGCTTCTTCAAAGTCTACTACTGACTCACTATCTGACTCAGCATCACCATCTCTGGAAAGTGCAAAATCTTCATCGCTACTATCATCTCCATCTCCATCTGCACTGTCATACAAATCTGAAGAATCCACCATGGACTCACTTTCAGAGCTTTCCTCATCAACTTCACAATAAACATAGTCTCCATCTTCGCTACTATCCTCTTCTCCTGCCTGCCTAGATGTTCCTGCCTCTCCATCCTTATTAAATTGGGCTATATTAAATACCCCATTGCCTTGTGTAAATGTCTCTCCAACAACTCCCCTTCTTTCACCTAACCTCTGACCCTTCACATTTATGCCTAATCTACGGCATGCCTCCTCAGGACCTTCAGCAAACAAAGGGTGCACTGGTTCTCCATGATCAAGGTATACATCTACTACCTTATGCATCCTACAAGTTTCTAAGAACATCCTGTCACCCTCATCACCAGCTGTTAACAGGATTAGCCCATCATTCAAACTCAGCCCGGGCATCAGATACCATATATTTCGCACCTTAGTGTGCTCATACCTCTTATACCAACACCTCAAAGTCATAAAACTCGCCTCCTCTGAGTCTCCATGACTCTCAATAACCTCTCCCCCTATATACTCTGTGCCTTCAGCAGACCTCACTAACCGTCCACCAACATGGTACAAGTACAACACCATCTACAACCGCCACATTAAAATGATAGAACAAATTAAAACAACACAACAACCATCCCATTACAATGGCAATTACAGAACGATAACAACACAACAGCCACTGACGGCGAGCATTGAACCACATTACCAATATAAAAACAACCTACTTTGCTGTATTACTTTAATAATTTGACATAAACAAAGCAAAAACACATGTCGAAGGGCATTTTTGGCAACTTCCACGCAGCGGAAAAAACCCTAGAATATTGTACGGCTGACAGTTTTGACCGACAACTGTGTTGACACCTAGAATAATGTACAGGTACACGCTTTATAGTAAAGAAAAGAATCTTACCTTTATCTTTCTCCCTGCTGGGTTTTTGCCACGCTACAGTCTTCCTCGATTACACGCCCAAACACCCTCTTACAGCTTCCTTTCTTCCCCCTCCAGAGAACTTCCAAATCCACCGCCGGTGTCTTCACAATAGCATTCCCTTCATCTTCGCCTCTCCTTCTCCGCTAGGTTCGATTCGGGTTTCGCTTCGGCTATCAACTGTGGCTGGTTCTTCTCGATTGGCCTTTGCGTGCGGCCGCTTCCTCTCTTTAGGGTTTCGCCTTAATCCACGCCTCAATCGTTTTCGCTTAGGGTTTCGACTTCGATTAAGGAATCGACCTCGAAAAGTGCAACGATTGGGGTGAGAAGGGTACCAAGGGAGGATAATGGGGTTGTTCTCCACTGTCCTTCCCTCTGCAACGGGCTATCTTTGGGATTGCCTTCAATTGACGAACGAGTGCAATGAGGCTTAGGGTTCGCAGCTAGGGTTCAAAGGAATTGGGGGAGAACGAGAAGTAAATCGATTTTGGAGAAAACTAATTGGGAGGGGGGTTCAATTTTAGGTTTTGATTTTAATTTTTGGAAGTGGGCGGGAGAAATTGGGCGGGTCGGGTGAGATCGCGGCCCGTTTCTGTGTCTGGTTCGGGTACGATATGGGAAGAATTCGGGTTTAATTGATGTGGGCCCCACCAAGCCACTTGTGTCTGACGTGGCACGGAACGATGACGTTTTTCCTCTTAATACGACGTCGTGCTGCTATAGTACAACGCGCAACTGCCCAGGCAGCCTCCACATCAGCAGGTGCTTGACCAGGGGTCTACGTTTGGCCTGCCCATGGAAACTCAAGGTACATGCCCGACCAAAAAAATATCGGGGTACCAAATTGGCCAAACCACTAAACATTAGGACCCAAAAAACCCAAAAACCCCTTCCTTCATCTTAATTATTTTCTTTGCACATTAAATTTATACCAGCATTATTGTTTTAAATTTTGCAAGTCTGAAGACCTGGCTTGATCATAATCAGGCTATGCTCGGACTAATACAAAATGTTGGATAAATTTAATACATAACCAAATTAATCTAATTGCAATATATCTTATAAATATAATCGTAATCCTTTCGTATATTTTCTCACATATCTATTATATATATTAATAGCTGAATCCCTCACCAGGTTTTGACACATAGGATTTTTAGAGTCTTGTTTTTTTGCCATGTGTAGGCTTTGAGGTCTTTGTTTTTTGCCATGTGGAGGGTTTTAGGTGTTGTTTGATTGGCCCTTATTTTCATTATAATTATCCCAATTAGAGTTAAGGAAAAACCTAATTATACACGATCAGATTTTTTAGCAAGATTAGTACTCTCCACAATCAGAATTTTTTAATGATACAGTCCTAATTATGCTACACTTTTAGCAAGATGAGTTACTCATTCATTTTGTACGGTTTTTTCATTAGCAAGATTAGTACTCTCCACAATCAGATTTTTTTTTTTAATCATACAGTCCTAATTATACTACACTTTTAGCAAGATGAGTTACTCATTCATTTTGTTCCGATTTTTTAAAGAAAAATTTTCATAATTATCCCAATCAGAATATGGGTAAAAACCAACTCATTGATTTTGTTCCGTTTTTTTTTTAAAAAAAATTATCAGAAACTTACTCCTCCCTTCCCTTGCGTGTCGGTTTTGTGCATGCATGTATCTTACACAAATTTCTGTATCTATTGGAAGTAAATTAAATATAAGAATTCATCGCGAATTGCATATTAGGAGTTATTTATATAGGCGGGGATCTACACACCCAAGACTTACGCTTTCCTGAGAGTTTTTTTGGATGAGGAGAAACTTGATATTGATGAGCGATTTGTGTCACATTGTATTCTGGACATTCCTTATTGGTAAAGAGGTGTAGTTTTGTAGCTTAACTCTACTTGGCTAAACCAAATGTCGGTGCGAACAAATTATGATATGAGCTGCACCATCAGAAAAATAAACTGAAAAAAAATTTCGGTTTTTTTTTTTAAAAAGATACAGGATTAGATTATCAGAATAAAAAAAATAAAAAGAATTAGTAAAAAAGATACTGAGATTAGATTAAAAAGAAGTTAAATCCTCCAGGATCAGATTAAAAAAAGTTAAACTCTCCATGAGATCAGATTAAAAAAAACTTTAGCCCATTTATTTTGTTCCGATTTTTTAACAAATAAATTTAATTGATAATTGTTAAACTCTTTTCTCTAAATATTTATAAATACATGTACAGGTTTTGTTTTTGATACTGTTTCCTCTCCATTTATTCTTCTCTGTTTTCCTACTTTCTTTAGCTTGCAGTACCTACTAATCTTATTCTTCTTTTTTTTGTTCTCTATACAATACTATTTTGGTTTTTAAGTTCCTATATCTAATACAGTTTCTTTAAAGAAACAAAAAAGTATAATCACACAGAGAAATTCGGATGTTAGTACATTGATGTACGGATACAGTTTCTGTGTTTTACAGTTTCTTTACAATTCTTTTTTGTTTTTTAAGTTTCTGCTCATAGAGTTTCTTTTCAGAAACAAAGAAATGAAAACACACTGAGAAATTCGAATGTCAGTACAATGAAATCCGGATACAGCTCCTGTATTTTACTGTTTCTTTACAATTCTATTTTGTCTATTTTGTTTTAAAATTTTGTGTGTCTCTTATGGTTTCTTTTGAGAAACAAAAAATTGAAAACACACAGAGAAAATCCAGATGTCAGTACAATGAAATTCGGATACAGTTTCTATGTTTTACAGTTTCTTTTCTATTCTATTTTGATTTTTAAGTATTTATGTATTTAAAAATTTAAATTTAAATTTTTTATTTTCTATTTGTATTGTATTTGTTTTTCCCCCCTCATTTCTATTCTATTATTTTTCCCTTCCATTGCATTTGTTTTTTTACCAGTATTTTATATTATTTTCCATTTTTGGGCATTATGTTGGTTTTTTTTAATTTCCTTGAATTTAATATTTTTTCCTATTTTTTTTTACATTGCATTATTTTTTAAAAATTATCCAGTATTCTATATTTTTTTCCATTTTTTTGGCATTGTGTTAATTTCTTTCAATTTCCTTGAATTAAATATTATTTTCCTGTGTTAGTTTTTTGTTTTTCAGTTTCCTTTTTTTTCTTTCTTTTAGTATGTATTTTAGTAAGTATTAATATTTTTAAGAATTTATATAAAAGAAAATACTTTTTTGTGTTACACTTTAATTGTATATTTAAATTTGTATAATATATTATTTTTTTTCAGGAGAATGAATATTCATACATTGGATGAATTGACCCCTGACAAGGATTCATGGATAATTCAAGTTAGGGTTTCAAGGATGTGGGAGTCTTTGAATACCAAATTACAAAATCTTCTTATCAGTTTAGATTTGGTTCTAATTGATTCAAAGGTATGCTTATTTGTTTTTATTTTTCCATTATTATTTAATTTTCACGAAATTTTTATAAAAAAATGACGGCAATAATAATTTCTAATGGATTTTTTTATTTTCTTTTATTTTTATTATATTTCCTTTACATTGTATTAGTCTTTTTAAATTTTCCAGTATTATTTACATTTTTATATTTTTTGTTTTTATTTTATTTGTTTTTTTTCCTCATTTATAATATATATTTTTCCCCTTCCATTACATCTGTTTTTTTCCAGTATTATTGAAACACCCCGACTACAATTTACCCCATACACAGTGTTTACCGAACAAACAGTGCCGACACGTGGCACAGACAGGAAATACAACACGAAAATCCGGCCCAACGGCCCAAAGAAAATATCATGCCACCCGACCACGGGTACAAGGTATCAAAGGCACAGCGGAAGCAATTTTAATAAGTACAGCAATAGTATGAATCGACTCAATGCAACTATGGATCCAGATCCGTCAGAGGAGATGCCGCAGCCTGCCATGATGCATACCTGCATAAAGAACAATGAAGCCTGCCGAAGGGGCAGGTGAGGGGTGAGATTCTCCATAATCTCACCGACACATAACCCATGATGTACAATATAGCATATATTTAACAGTCAAAAGCACATCAACACGGCATACGAGTAGAGAACAGAACACTGAACAAATACAGTCACAAAGAACAATACGGACTATGCAAATGTCCACCCCATCGACTATGCAATGCACTAACCATCTAACACTGACTGTACCATACGCTAGTGCCCGACCAGGACACTTCAACTCGACTATGTATTGGGTATCCGACCCGGTCTCAACAGACTATATAATTCATACTCTAGACCTGACAGACTATACTCAACAGAGGCTCCTCATCGCATGATAACATACCGGTACTATACTTGCCGATCATCTTACCCGGTACCAAAACAAACTCAAAATCACGTGAGCCTCGCTCACCGGGTAGCCGGCATCCAGCACGGACCATACCCAACCAACACCTCAAACCGGTCCCCGGGTAGAATCACAACACAGCAACAGCAACAGCAACCATCACAGCAACTCGTAACCACAACAACAACATTCTTCACCAATCTCGATCTCTGGGTATCGACATACCCCTAGAAATGACAATAGCCCAACTGTCGACCACAACTCGTCAACCAACATATCTCATTATCCTATCAACAATGACAACTGACACTCATCCGACAATTATCAAAAGAAACCGACAATAAACAAAGGACAACTGGCAACCGATGCCAACAACAATAGACTACTCACGACCAACGTCAACAACAACACCCGCAAACTGGCAACCTATGCCGATCACGGTCAACCGACTATACTGACAACCCTCCAAGGTACGATTATGAGACAACATGCATATGAACATAACACATCACAGCCCACACATCACAGCCCAACAAAGCAAAAACACATTTCAATCAAAGCTGAGCCAAGGCCAAAAGAATGCTTAATTACTTCTATTACCAATTTTATCTTCCGGGCCCTGTCACTGGACAAGCTAGGGGTCAGACCTGGATATCAACATATTTCGGGTGCCAGACCAAAATCAAGAGAGCCCAGGGATCGACATCCCAAAAATACAAACCCAGGGATAGACATCCCAAAATAGTAACCCAGGGATAGACATCCCAAATAAATCAACGGGATAGACATCCCAAGCATAAACATGCTTATCACAAGAACCCAGGTCAAGGTCACTACGAAACAGTCTTTACCCATCGAGTCAGACCACTACTTTCCAAGTGACATTAAAGTCGTCAACACAATTTCCAATTATCCAATTTCCATTTCCAATATCCATTATCAATTTTCCATGGTCATTAGTCCAACAACAATCTCAACACAATAATCACATAATCAATATCACAGTTCAGCAATCTCAACAGCAATAATCACGGCAGTCAAATATCCAACAGTGAATATCTCAGCAGTTCAATCAACAACAAAGCACACATAGTATTGCGGCACATATCAAAGGAAATCTACTCTCACAACAAATATCAGCAGATATCACAAAGTTAACAACAGTAATAACCATAAGATGCAATGGAACCTATGTAGTTCCAAGACCAACCATCCCGGCTATCACGGGTGGAATGACGTATATGCAACCTCACCTGATACTCCTCGAAGGCTGGCATCCAGTTAAGCCTTGATATTCCTATAATATAACAACTGTAATTACTTATAATGCACAAACAAAATGATTATGCATGATGCCGGTTAGGAGTTATTAGGCAGCTTATCAGTTCATTTTATTATTTCCATAGTTATCTTATCCATTCTTGTGGGATTACTAACAACCTATTTTCCATCTGATATACCAATCATATTCAACTTAAGTCAAAACCAAAACCGAGCATCCAAGCCGATATCCCGGCCCTTAGGCTGCTTATGTCAAGAAAGCATATGTACGTAC
>JAKUCV010005369.1:0-5000 GCA_028386065.3 Turnera subulata
TGGATTATGACTGAACGCCTCTAAGCCAGAATCCGGGCTAGAAGTGATGCATGCGCCTGCCGTTTGATTGTCGACCTGCAGTAGGGGCCTCGCCCCCAAAGGCACGAGCCGCGAGGGCCGCGTTGAACCACAATTCCCACTGAGCGGCGGGTAGAATCATTTGCAGACGACTTAAATACGTGACGGGGTATTGTAAGTGGCAGAGTGGCCTTGCTGCCACGATCCACTGAGATTCAGCCCCATGTCGCTCCGATTCGTCCCTCCCCCAACACATCCCACACAAATCTGTTCCCATTCACTTAAGCATTTTCTCCAGAAGCTGATAACCAAAGTTACCCGCCAAAGACTGTCCAAGTACCCTACAACGCAATGCAACTCGCCTGATTGCGGCCAAGTGATAGTCCAACCGTGGAAAATTTGGCAAAGTCATAGGCCAACCGTGGGAAATGGGGCCAAGTCATAGGCCCGCCGTTGGCCAATCGAGGGTAATTGTGGGGCACCAATAGGCCTACCGAGGGCTAAAAGCGCACCAATGGCGCACCAATGGCAAACCATTAGCGCCCCAATAGCGCACAAATAACTCATCAATGACGCACCAATAGGCCTACTGAGGGCTAAAAGCGCACCAATAGCGCACCAATGGCGCACCAATAACACACCAATAGCAGACATATGGCGCACCAATAGCGCGCACCAATAGCGGACCAATGGAGCACCAGTAGCGCATTAATAGTGCACCAATAGCGAACCAATGGCGCACCAATGGCACATCAATGACGCACCAATAGGCCTACCGAGGGCTAAAAGCGCACCAATGGTGCCCCAAAAGCGCACCAATGAACATTCTCCAAATCCACCCGAACTAATGCTACCTAAGATAAATCCAAAAATATGGGTATGATTTATAAGGATTTTTGGATGCCTTCCCCGAACATTTTGAGCTGATTTTCTATTTTTCCCGAATTATGGGATTTTAAATGTCCCGAAAATATAAAAAAATAGGACTTCCACTTCTCAGAAAGAACTGAAATTTTGCAGGTAGTTAGATGGGATTTTTTTTTTGGTGTGTGTACAAAATTTCAGCTCAAAAATCCAAGAAATGAAAATTTCACCAATGGCGCACCAATAGCGCACCAATGGCGCACTAATGGCGCACCAATGATCAATCTCCAAATCCACCCGAACTAATGCTACGTAAGATGATTCAAAAAATGTGGGTATGATTTATAAGTATTTTTGGATGCCTTCCCCGAACATTTTGAGGTGATTTTCTATTTTTCCCGATTTACGGGATTTTAAATGTTCCAAAAATAAAAATAAAATAGGACTTCCACATCTCATAAAGGTCTGAAATTTTTCAGGTAGTTAGAAGGGATTTTTTTGGTGTGTGTAAAAAATTTCAGCTCAAAACTCCAAGAAATTAAGATTTCACCAATGGCGCACAATTAGCGCACCAATGGCGCACCAATGGCAAGCCAATGGCGCACCAATGACCAATCTACAAATCCACCCGAACTACTGCTACCTAAGATGATTCAAAAAATATGAGTATGACTTATAAGGATTTTTGGATGCGTTCCCCGAATATTTTGAGGTGATTTTCTATTTTTCCCGATTTACGGGATTTTAAATGTTCCAAAAATAAAATAATAGGACTTCGACATCTCAGAAAGGTCTGAAATTTCACAGGTAGTTAGATGGGATATTTTTTGGTGTGTGCACAAAAATTCAGCTCAAAAATCTAAGAAATGAAAATTTCACCAGTGGCGCACCATTGGCGCACCAATAGCGCCCCAATGGCGCACCAATGAGCAATCTCCAAATCCACCCGAACTAATTCTACATAAAATGATTCCAAAAATATTTGTATGATTTATAAGGATTTTTGGAAGCCCTCCCCGAACATTTTGAGGTGATTTTCTATTTTTCCCGATTTACGGGATTTTAAATGTTCCGAAAATTAAAAAAATAGGACTTCCACTTCTCAGAAAGGTCTGAAATTTTTCAGGTAGTTAGATGGGATTTTTTTTGGTGTGTGTACAAAATTTCAGCTCAAAAATCCAAGAAATGAAAATTTCACCAATGGTGCACCAATGGCGCACCAATAGCGCACCAATGGCGCACTAATGGCGCACCAATGAGCAATCTCCAAATCCACCCGAACTAATGCTACGTAAGATGATTAAAAAAATGAGGGTATGATTTATAAGTATTTTTGGATGCCTTCCCCGAACATTTTGAGGTGCTTTTCTATTTTTCCCGATTTACGGGATTTTAAATGTTCCAAAAATAAAAACAAATAGGACTTCCACATCTCATAAAGGTCTGAAATTTTTAAGGTAGTTAGAAGGGATTTTTTTTGGTGTGTGTACAAAATTTCAGCTCAAAACTCCAAGAAATGAAACTTTCACCAATTGCGCAACAACGGCGCGCCAATTGCGCACCAATGGGGCACGAATGAGCGAGCAATCTCCAAATCCACCAAAACTAATGCTACCTAAGATGATTCCACAAATATGGGTATGATTTATTAGGATTTTTTGATACCTTCCCCGAACATTTTGAGGTGATTTTCTATTTTTTCCGATTTACGGGATTTTCAATGTTCAAAAAATAAAAAAATAGGACTTCCACATCTCAGAAAGGTCTGAAATTTTTCAGGTAGTTAGATGGGATTTTTTTTTTGGTGTGTGTCCAAACTTTCTGCTCAAAAATCCAAGAAATGAAAATTTCACCAATGGCGCACCAATAGCGCACCAATGGCGCGCCAATGGCGAACCAATGAGCAATCTCCAAATCCACCCAAACTAATGCTACCTAAAATGATTCCAAAAATATGTGTATGATTTATAAGGATTTTTGGATGCCTTCCCCGAACATTTTGTGGTGATTTTCTATTTTTCCCGATTTACGGGATTTTAAATGTTCTAAAAATAAAACAAATAGGACTTCCACTTCTCAGAAAGCTCGGAAATTTTGCAGGTAGTTAGATGGGATTTTCGTTGGTGTGTGTACAAAATTTCAGCTCAAAACTCCAAGAAATGAAAATTTCACCAATGGCGCACCAACGGCGCGCCAATTGCGCACCAATGGCGCACGAATGAGCAATCTCCAAATCCACCAAAACTAATACTACCTAAGATGATTCCACAAATATGGGTATGATTTATTAGGATTTTTGGATACCTTCCCTGAACATTTTGAGGTGATTTTCTATTTTTCCCGATTTACGGGATTTTCAATGTTCAAAAAAAAAAAATAGAACTTCCACTTCTCAGAAAGGTCTGAAATTTTTCAGGTAGTTAGATGAGATTTTTTTTGGTGTGTGTATAAAATTTCAGCTCAAAAATCCAAGAAATGAAAATTTCACCAATGGCGCACCAATAGCGCACCAATGAGCATTCTCCAAATCCACCCGAACTAATGCTACCTAAGTTGATTAAAAAAATATGGGTATGATTTATAAGGATTTTTGGATGCCTTCCCCGAACATTTTGAGGTGATTTGTTATTTTTCCCGATTTACGGGATTTTAAATGTTCCAAAAATTAAAAAATAGGACTTCCACAACTCAGAAAGGTCTGAACCTTTTGGGGTAGTTAGATGGGATTTGTTTTGGTGTGTGTACAAAATTTCAGCTCAAAATTCCAAGAAATGAAAGTTTCACCAATGGCGCACCAATGGCGCACCAATAGCGCACCAATGAGCAATCTCCAAATCCACCCGAACTAATGCTACCTAAAATGATTCCCCAAATATGGGTACAATTTATAAGGACTTTTGGATGCCTTCCCCGAACATTTTGACGTGATTTTCTATTTTTCCCGATTTACGGGATTTTAAATGTTCAAAAAATAAAACAATAGAAGTTCCACTTCTCAGAAAGGTCTGAAATTTTTCAGGTAGTTAGATGGGATTTTTTTTTGGTGTGTGTACAAAATTTCAGCTCAAAACTCCCAAAAATGAAAATTTCTCCAATGGCGCACCAATAGCGCACCGATGGCGCACCAATGAGAATTCTCCAAATCCACCCGAACTAATGCTACCTACGATGATTCCACAAATATGGGGATGATTTATATGGATTTTTGGATGCTTTCCCCGGACATTTTGTGGTGATTTTCTATTTTTCCTGATTTACGGGATTTTAATTGTTCCAAAAATAAAAAATTGGACTTCCACTTCTCAGAAAATTCTAAAATTTTCCAGGTAGTTAGATTTGATTTTTGTTGGTGTGTGTTCAAAATTTCAGCTCAAAATTCCAGGAAATGTAGATTTTATTGGGGGCGGCCTCCTCAGACATCTTGATGTCTAGTGGCGCCCAGCCTAAAATTGTCTCCAGTGCTCTATAGAGGGGGAGCACTCCCTGGGTTGGGGCGCGCCTCTGGGAGCACCAGTGGAGAAATTTGCGACCCGCGAACACGTTGCGAAACACGATCAGGACGCCGGGTGCGGAGCAGCAAGATTGCCTTGTCGCCCCCGTTCCCCGAATTCAGTAACAAACCCCGGCGCAAGATGCGCCGAGGAATCTCACAAGTAAGGAGGGACGAGCCCCCGATGCGTCCCGGGAATGGGATCTGCGCGGGACGCCCGTCCACTTCGTAACCAAAACGACTCTCGGCAACGGATATCTCGGCTCTCACATCGATGAAGAACACAACAAAATGCGATATCTGGTGTGAATTGCAAAATCTCGTGAACCATCGAGTCTTTGAACGCAAGTTGCGCCCAAAGCCTTCTGGCCGAGGGCACGCCTGCCTGGGTGTCATGCATTGTTTCCCCCTACTCCCTCATGGGAAGAGGGGCGGACATTGGCCTCCCGTGCGCTCCCGCTCGCGGTTGGCCCAACATCGGGTCTGCCTGCGTCTGTAGCCACGACGAGCGGTGGTTGAACAGACCCTCTAACATTGTCGCGCGCCCGATGCCTCAGGCTTGAAGGACTGCTAGGCCCTGTTTGTCACTGTGTGTTTAAGCATATCAATAAGCGGAGGAAAAGAATCT
>JAKUCV010005369.1:10000-20483 GCA_028386065.3 Turnera subulata
GAAACACCTGTCTCAAGTGAACGAGATGCTCCTCAAGTGTCTTGCTATAGATCACAATATCGCCCAAAAAGACCACCACAAATTGATCCAGGAACGGAGCTAACACCTTGTTCATCAATGTACAGAAAGTGGCAGGGGCGTTGGTTAGTCCAAAAGGCAAGACTAAAAATTCAAGCGAACCATACCTCGTCACACACGCGGTTTTCTGCTCGTCCCCCTCTGTAATGCGAACCTGCCAGTAACCCGTTCTCAAATCGAGCTTAGTAAACCACTGTGCATCTCCAAGCTGGTCAAACAAGTCATCTATCCTCGGAATTGGATACTTGTTCTTCACCGTAGTCTTGTTTAATGCCCGGTAGTCAATGCATAACCGTAGAGAACCATCATGCTTCTTCTGAAAAAGCACAGGGGCACCATAGGGTGCCTTGGATGGTTGAATAAATCCTGCATCCAATAGCTCCTTCAATTGCTTCCTCAACTCTTCAAGTTTTGGAGGCGCCATCCGGTAAGGTGCTTTTGCTGGTGGCTTGGCACCAGGTTCCAGTTCGATTGCATGATCCACCTCCCTCCTTGGCGGCAAATTCTTTGGCAACGAACTGGGCATCACATCTGCAAACTCTTCCAGTACCTTCTCTCCACTTCCTTTGGCACATCTGAGTGTCCCTCCTCGCTTTTCACCTGTGCAAGGAAAGTAGGCTCACCACCCTTGAGTCCACGTGCCAACTGTAGGGCAGAAATCTATTTCTTCGGCTTCCTTCCCTCACGTCCAGTTGGCACCACACATGTGCTCGAGCCCCGCAGCAAATGGAGTTGGCTTGCACCAGGAAAAATTGCAACATTATACATCTCAAGGAACTCCATCCCTAAGATCATGGGGTAGTCATCTAGAGGGACCACTGTCAAGTCAATCTTTCCTTTCCAGTCACCCATGTTGATTTCCACGCCTCGGGCCACTCCTAGGATCGGTTGGGCAGCCGCATTAACGGCCTTCATGGTGCTCAATTCCTTCGTAATCGGTATGCCAAGCTTCCTTCCTTCAGTACCTGAAAGAAAATTGTGAGTAGCACCAGTATCAACAAGAGCTTTAAGTTCATGTTTCCCAATGCACACATTGGTATACTTTCGACCTCCCTGTGCCTCCGGCTTCTCAACCCTGACTGCGCTTAGGATCTTAATCGACCCCTTCTTGACTTCCCCATCCCCATCATCGGTATCGGCATTTTGCTTCAGCAAGGCAGCAAGTTTGTTCTTCTGTGGACAATCCCATGCCTTGTGTGGTCCCTGGCAGAAGAAACACTTCACCTCCCCCTTGTTCCTGGGTTTGAATTTGCCCCCTGGCTTCTTCTCTCCCTTCTTGGGTCCGGAACCTTGAGGTTTGGCCTTCCCATTGCCACCCTTCTTGGCATCCTTGGAAGAAGTCAATGCTTTTTCCTTGCCGTATTCCGTAAGTGACTCGGCCACTCGAAGTGCCTCCTTTAGGGTCGTTGCACGACAATCATCAATCTTCGCTCGTGCCCACCTCTGAAGTCCTCCTGTAAATGCACCATACCCTTCCTCTTCAGTCATAGAAGGAATTTCGAAAGCCAAATCTTGAAACTCCTTGACGTATTTTCTGATGTTATCTGTGTGCTTCAAGGCTCGCAACCTGTCTCGTGCTTCCCTTTCAGCAAACTCCGGGTAAAATTGGTTCTTCACTTCAGTCTTGAAGTGTTCCCATGTCTAATCCGCGCACCCCTCAGTAGTGCGTACCCGTCGCCACCACAAGACCGCAATATCGGCAAAGTACCTCCCGGCTATCTTCACCTTCTGGTCATCTTCAGTGATCTTCAGACCATCAAAGTATTTTTCACAACTGAACAAGAAGGACATCCACTGCCTTTGTTGTCCGTGTCCCGTCATATTCCTTTGGCTTTGGAATATCGACCTTGGGCAACACCCGTTGTTGTTGAAGAGGCATACTACCATCCATCAATGCTAGCTGCCATTTACACAGCCGGACATCATCCCTTAGAGAATGCATCTCCTCAAATTCTTCGACAAAGTCTGAAAGTGTGACAGTCACACTATCGTGCAATTCTGTAAATTGCGCCCTGAGTGCTTGAACCTCACCCGTCATGCCCTCCGTGCTAGAATCACATTCATCCACTTGTTCCTCGAGGCTGTTCAATCGCTCTTGGAACTTTTCCACACGACTTTGAAGAGCTGGAATTGTGTCCTCCATCGGGTTCCTACTCTTCGACCGACCCCTGGTCTTCTTTCCCTCAGCAACCTGCTTCGGATCTTGAGTAGTTGTCCCGCTTGATTCATGCTCCCCTATTGGTGGTTTTTCCGTATTAACCATCCCTAAACCAAAATCTCAAACACTCTCCAATAAAGTGTGATTATTCCGTAACAAGAAAGCAAACAAATCGACTAGTATCAAGTAAATAAAAGCCGACACCCTTAATACAAACCAGATGCGTGTACCCAGGGATCAGCAAAGAAGTTCAATCTTCCACACCAACACAAATCGATCAGCAAAACCCACAATCGGCAAGCACCCAAACAATCCAAACAATTCGCAATCCACCAAATAATCAAGTCGACTTTTTATATAAAAGAACCAAACCTGATTCGGTCAACCCTCCTTGTTTAGCACCTTCAGCACCTCCAATCCGTCTTTACCCTTGTCGATTAGTGCAGAAAATTCGCACAGTTCCAGCCCACAGTTCGATTCTAAAGGACCTGTCTTGCGCAAGCCACAGCGACAATTTTGGTGCGCCAATCACACCAGTAGGTACGCCAAACGGCACCAGCACCTAGTCGACAGAACCAGCAGCCCCCAAGCCCTCGCCTTCAGAACAAAACGTGAAAAGCTCCGCTACCACTTGTCACGGGCACAGAGATGATGCGCAGCAACAGCCCATGCGGTCAAGCCAGAGGCTTGTCAACCTAGCAACAATCACAAATAAAAGAGATAGAGAAATCGGCAACACAAAGAGTATGGGAGAAGACTCAGTATTATTATTAATAAACATCAACAACAATACATGCCCAACAACTCCCCCTCACGCATTCTATTTATAATAGATCCCGCAAGGTTTCAGCTTACTTTCCCTACAAGTAAAAGGAATCCTACCTAGGCTAGAATTCTACTTTACTTGTCCACTCTTACTCAAACTAAAGGTGGCCAAACCTAGTCCAAGTCTGAATGGGTCAGCCCACACGCACACCAGCTCAAACTAGGAATCATGTGTGCCCTGGACTTCCTAGTGCGTGACACTCGCCCCCAAAGGCACGTGCCGTTGGCCAAGCCCCCGCGGCGGACGAGCCACGAGGGCCGCCTTGAACCACAATTCCCACCGAGCGGCGGGTAGAATCATTTGCAGACGACTTAAATACACGACGGGGTATTGTAAGTGGCAGAGTGGCCTTGCTGCCACGATCCACTAAGATTCAGCCCCATGTCGCTCCGATTCGTCCCTCCCCCAACACATCCCACACTAATCTATTCCCATTCACGTAAGCATTTTCTCCAGAAGCTGATAACCAAAGTTACCCGCCAAAGACTGTCCAAGTACCCTACAACGCAATGCAACCGGCCTGATGGCGGCCAAGTGATAGTCCAACCGTGGAAAATTTGGCCAAGTCATAGGCCAACCGTGGGAAATGGGGCCAAGTCATAGGCCCGCCGTTGGCCAATCGAGGGTAATTATGGGGCACCAATAGGCCTACTGAGGGCTAAAAGCGCACCAATGGCACACCAATAGCGCACCAATGGCGCCCAAATTGCGCACCGATGGCGCACCAATAGCGCACCAATAGAGCACCAATGGCGCATCAATGACGCACCAATAGGCCTACCGAGGGCTAATAGGGCACCAATGGCGCACTAATAGCACACCAATAGCGGACCAATGGCGCACCAATAGCACACCAATGGCGCACCAATAGCGCACCAATGGCGCACCAATAGCGCACCAATAGCGAACCAATGGTGCACAAATGGCGCATCAATGACGCACCAATAGGCCTACCGAGGGCGAAAAACGCACCAATGGCGCCCCAATAGCGCACCAAAGCGCACCAATAGCGCACCAATAGGCCTACCGAGGGCTAAAAGCGCACCAATGGCGCACCAATAGCGCCCCAATGGCGCACCAATGAGCAATCTCCAAATCCACCCGAACTAATGCTACCTAAGATGATTCCACAAATATGGGTATGATCTATAAGGATTTTTGGATGCCTTCCCCGAACATTTTGAGGTGATTTTCTATTTTTCCCGATCTACGGGATTTTAAATGTTCCAAAAATAAAAACAAAATAGGACTTCCGCTTCTCAGAAAGCTCTGAAATTTTGCAGGTAGTTAGATGGGATATTTGTTGGTGTGTGTACAAAAGTTCAGCTCAAAACTCCAAGAAATGAAAATTTCACCGATGGCGCACTAGTGGCGCACCAATAGCGCACCAATGGCACACCAATGAGCAATCTCAAAATCAACCCGAACTAATGCTACATAAGATGATTCCAAAAATATGGGTATGATTTATAAGGATTTTGGGATGCCTTCCCCGTACATTTTGAGGTGATTTTATATTTTTCTCGATTTACGGGATTTTAAATGTTCTGAAAATAAAAAAATAGGACTTCCACTTCTCAGAAAGGTCTGAAATTTTTCAAGTAGTTAGATGGGAATTGTTTTAATGTGTGTACAAAATTTCAGCTCAAAACTCCAAGAACTGAAAATTTCACCAATGGCGCCCAAATGGCGCACCAATGGCGCACTAATGGCGCACCAATGAGCAATCTCCAAATCCACCCGAACTAATGCTACCTAAGACGATTCAAAAAATATGGGTATGATTTATAAGGATTTTTGATGCCTTCCCCGAACATTTTGAGGTGATTTTCTATTTTTCCCGATTTACGGGATTTTAAATGTTCCAAAAATAAAAATATAGGACTTCCACTTCTCAGAAAGGACTGAAATTTTGCAGGTAGTTAGATGGGATTTTTTTTGGTGTGTGTACAAAATTTAAGCTCAAAACTCCAAGAAATGAAAATTTCACCAATGGCGCACCAATGAGCAATCTCCAAATCCACCCGAACTAATGCTACCTAAGATGATTCCAAAAAAATCGGTATGATTTATAAGGATTTTTGGACGCTTTTCACGAACATTTTGAGGTGATTTTCTATTTTTCCCGATTTACGGAATTTTAAATGTTCCAAAAATAAAAAAATAGGACTTCCACATCTCAGAAAGGTCTGAAATTTTTCAGGTAGTTAGATGGGCTTTTATTTGGTGTATGTACAAAATTTCAGCTCAAAACTCCAAGAAATCAAAATTTCACAAATGGCGCTCCAATGGCGCGCCAATGGCGCACTAATGGCGCACCATTGAGCAATCTCCAAATCCACCCGAACTAAAGCTACCTAAGTTGATTCCAAAAATATGGGTATGGTTTATAATGATTTTTGGATGCCTTCCCCGAACATTGTGAGGTGATTTTCTATTTTTCCTGATTTGCGGGATTTTAAATGTTCCAAAAATAAACAAAATAGGACTTCCACATCTCGGAAAGGTAGAAAATTTTTCAGGTAGTTAGATGAGATTTTTTTTGGTGTGTGTACAAAATTTCAGCTCAAAACTCCAAGAAATTAAAATTTCACCAATGGCGCAACAATGCGCACCAATGGCGCACTGCGCGCCAATGAGCAATCTCCAAATCCACCCGAACTAAGGCTACCTAAGAGAATCCAAAAATATGGGTATGATTTATAATAATTTTTGGATGCCTTCCCCGAACATTTTGAGGTGATTTTCTATTTTTTCCGATTTACGGGGATATTAAATGTTCCAAAAATAAAAAAATAGGACTTCCATTTCTCAGAAAGGACTGAAATTTTTCAGGTAGTTAGATGTTATTTTTTTTGGTGTGTGTACAAAAATTCAGCTCAAAAACTCCAAGAAATGAAAATTTCACCATTGGCGCACCAATGGCGCACCAATGAGCAATCTCCAAATCCACCCGAACTAATGCTACCTAAGATGATTCCAAAAATATGGGTATGATTTATAATGATTTTTGGATGCTTTTCACGAACATTTTGAGGTGATTTTCTATTTTTCCCGGATTTTAAATGTTCCAAAAATAAAAAAATAGGACTTCCACATCTCAGAAAGGTCTGAAATTTTTCAGGTACATAGATGGGATTTTATTTGGAGTTTGTACAAAATTTGAGCTCAAAGCTCCAAGAAATGAAAATTTCACCATTGGCGCACCAATGGCGCACTAATGGCGCACCATTGAGCAATCTCCAAATCCACCCGAACTAATGCTACCTAAGTTGATTCCAAAAATATGGGTATGGTTTATAAAGATTTTTGGATGCCTTCCCCGAACATTTTGAGGTGATTTTCTATTTTCCTGATTTGCGGGATTTTATATGTAACAAAAATAAAAAAAAATAGGACTTCCACATTTCAGAAAGGTTGAAAATTTTTCAGGTAGTTAGATGGGATTTTTTTTGGTGTGTGTACGAAATTTCAGCTCAAAACTCCAAGAAATTAAAATTTCACCGATGGCGCACCAATGGCAAACCAATGAGCAATCTCCAAATCCCCCCGAACTAAGGCTACCTGAGAGATTCCAAAAATATTTGTATGATTTATAAGGATTTTTGGATGCCTTCCCTGAACATTTTGAGGTGATTTTCTATTTTCCCCGACTTATGGGGATTTTAAATCTTCCAAAAATAAAAAAATAGGACTTCCACTTCTCAGAAAAGACTGAAATTTTGCAGGTAGTTAGATGGAATTTTTTTTGGTGTGTGTACAAAATTTCAGCTCAAAACTCCAAGAAATGAAAATTTCACCATTGGCGCACATTGGGGCGCCATTGGCGCGCCAATGAGCAATCTCCAAATCCACCCAAACTAATGCTACCTAAGATGATTCCAAAAATATGGGTATGATTTATAAGGATTTTTGGATGCTTTTCCCGAACATTTTGAGGTGATTTTCTGTTTTCCACGATTTACGGGATTTTAAATGTTCCAAAAATAAAAAAATAGGACTTCCACTTCTTAGAAAGGTCTGAAATTTTTCAGGTAGTTAGATGGGATTTTGTTTGGTGTGTGTACAAAATTTCAGCTCAAAACTCCAAGAAATGAAAATTTCACCAATGGCGCACCAATGACGTGCCAATGGCGCACTAGTGGCGCACCAATGAGCAATCTCCAAATCCACCCGAACTGATGCTACCTAAGTTGATTTCAAAAACATGGGTATGGTTTATAAAGATTTTTGGATGCCTTCCCAGAACATTTTGAGGTGATTTTCTATTTTTCCTGATTTGCGGGATTTTAAATGTTCCAAAAATAAAAAAAATAGGACTTCCACATCTCAGAAAGGTTGTAAATTTTTCAGGTAGTTAGATGGGATTTATTTTGGTGTGTGTATAAAATTTCAGCTCAGAACTCCAGGAAATGAAAATTTCACCAATGGCGCGCCAATGGCGCACCATTGAGCAATCTCCAAATCCCCCCGAACTAATGCTACCTAAGAGATTCCAAAAATATGAATATGATTTATAAGAATTTTTGGATGCCTTCCCCGAACATTTTGAGGTGATTTTCTATTTTTCCCGATTTACAGGGATTTTAAATGTTCCAAAAATAAAAAAATAGGACTTCCACATCTCAGAAAGGTCTGAAATTTTTCCGGTAGTTAGGTAGGATTTTTTTTGGTGCGTGTACAAAATTTCAGCACAAAACTCCAAGAAATAAAAATTTCATCAATGGCGCACTAATGGCGCACCAATGGGCATTCTCCAAATCCACCCGAACTAATGCTACCTAAGTTGATTCCAAAAATATGGGTATGGTTTATAAAAATTTTTGGATGCCTTCCCCGAACATTTTATGGTGATTTTCTATTTTTCCTGATTTGCGGGATTTTAAATGTTCCAAAAATAAAAAAAAAAAATAGGACTTCCACATCTCAGAAAGGTTGGGAATTTTTCATGTAGTTAGATGGGATTTTTTTTGGTGTGTGTTCAAAATTTCAGCTCTAAACTCCAAGAAATGAAAATTTCACCAATGGCGTGTTAGTGTAATATGCCCAAAAGCCAATCAATGGATGTTTATTTGTAATCATGTATACACATTAAGGTTATTCCAATAAATATCGTTTATGAAATAAACGCTTGCATATATTTATAACCCTAGAATATTTATATATTGTTAAATGTCCCTAGTCGATTATTATCATGGATGGGTTGTAATAATAAATTAAGACTAGCGTATGTTGCGAATTATATATGATATGAATTCTACATACGGGTACAAGTTAGAAAACTTGTGGACTGGACCGACCCACATAAGAACGCTACATGGAACATTATATGATTGTCATCAGTGGTTCTTATATGTATTGTCCTTAGACCTGTGATCATCAAGGTTCCCAACATATGAGTCGTATACTTTGATATTACTCTTGGCTATTTCGTAAATGACTTAGTGTATTCATTGGGTATACGATAAATGTGTAGTGGGTTTTGTAAGATCCAGAGGGGATTCGTCCAACCCATATAACGGGTATATTATTGGTTGGTTTCTTGATAGAGTTGAACAGCCAATGCACAGCCGTGCTCGGATTATGATATGGTGATATCATTAGTATCCGTTTTACACAGTTAGCTCGAGGATCAAGAAACCGAGATTAAACATATGCGAGATTGACATATTCCATGTCTCGTGTTTAATCTTGATAATGGGACGAAGGGACGATGACATGTTTACGAGGCATATTGAATCAGTACTGATCTTGTCGTTCAGGTAGCAGTGATGTGTTGCAAGACGCCGCTCTTTGCTTATAATTGTAAATGAGTTTACAATTATTGTCGGACGTTACAAGTGCCTACAGGGTCACACACTTAGAATCGTTGATTCGAGTAGGTGGTTGAACCGTGGTAGGACCAGGGTCGTTTTGGGCTGGTTTGATTCAATAATTGTCAGAATTATAGAGCCAAACCTGATGGCATGTGATGTGTATTCCCATTAGTGCATAGTGGAGACATGATTAGACTAGATAGTGGTGGAATCTTAATCATGTTGGGTGGACCATTATGTTGGCCATTCTTGTCTCTAATAATCTATGCATTAATTGGAATGAGTAATCAGATTACTCTACACCTTGAGTCTGATTTTTAGAGCTTGAGTGACTTGAGAGCTTAGAGTTTTTCAGGTTACACACATCCTTCTTTGAGAAAGAAGAAAAAACACCACAAACACTAGCTCCCGGAAACCTGTTGCTACCACATCAGTTCGGGGGTGCTCGGGTTGGTTATCGTGTGACGATTCCAACTAGTTATCACGGTTCGTGTGGATACCGTAGAGGGGCGGGATTTCTATCCGGGTCTTGCTGATTCGTCCCTACAGTTGGGTGAAAGACCTCAACCGATTCAGGTACGTAAAAATTGTTTTTCGGTTTAGCTACCCTACACTTGGATCCTCCATGTGTATCCGGTTTTTCCGCTGTGTATGTTATTGCATTTGATTGTCGTTTAGCATGCTCGGATACTTACAGTGGTAGCAGAGCCTCTTGTGAAGTTCTAAACCGAGTTATGTGTTCATATGTTATTTGTGATGTAGTATGAACATGCTAGTATATGTGATATGCTGAATTCATTTTGTATATGTGATGTGCTAAATGAGTTATTGAACATGTTGATGTTGTGTTTTTGTCACAAGTGTTTTGACAACGAGAACTTGATTGGTATGTGATATCAATCAAGGCGTTATTGGCAGTAAGTCGAAGAGTTCGACTCCGAAAAATCGATTGTCGGTTTTTGTATAGAACGATTGTCATTCTAGTGCAGCAGGGCTAGAACATCGATGTTGATCAGATCAACATCGATGTTCACATGAAGTTTTGCCTTGGCCGAACCTTCAAAACATCGATGTTGTATGACAAACATCGATGTTCTCATGCAGGACTCTTAAAAAACATCGATGTTTAAGAGTTGAACATCGATGTTCTTGAGCTACTGCCAAATAGTTTGGAGTTCAAGTTACTCAAAACATCGATGTTGAAATGCTGAACATCGATGTTCTTGAGCCTCGGCCAAATAGCTGGGAGAATCAGATTCTCAAAACATCGATCTTCAAGTTTAAACATCGATGTTCACTTGTAATTTTTGGTTTCCAAAATTTACAAACATCAATATATGATTCATCAAGAACATGCATGTAATGTATTGGAATAATATGTTGATGAAAATATTAAATTCTTCATGTGTTGCCTTCCATGATAAGCACTCATCATTGCTTAGATCAACACTTGGTAGGTTTTGCCAAAGCAAGGTGCCAATGTTTATCCTAGCAAGGTGCGACGCGATAATTGTAATATCGGAACTGCTTATTATGGTGTTGAACTTAACTAGGTCATCTTAATAGGATTAAGGACTTAGAGGCAAGGAGTTGAGCTAAGTCTAT
>JAKUCV010005369.1:21094-34697 GCA_028386065.3 Turnera subulata
CATGTCAAGCACATCATAATCAATACTGAACCAAGACCCAAAGAACACTTATTAATTTTTATTACCAATTTTATCTTCCGGGCCCCGTCACTGGACAAGCTAGGGTCGTACCTGGTTATTAACTAATTCTGGATGCCAGGCCCCACCACAATCCGGGATCAACATCCCCATATCTCAAATCCGGGATCAACATCCCAATATCTTAAATCCGGGGTCAACACCCCAATATCTCAAATCCGGGATCAACATCCCAATATCACAAATCCGGGGTCAACACCCCAACCAACAAACCCTCTGGCAAGGCACCACAGAACTAGTCTCTAACCATCTAGTCGTACCACTACTTTCCAAGTGACAATTACATCATCTCATAATCAAATCCATTTCCATTTCCAATACTCATTATTCTTTCTTTAATTATCCACATCGACCAGTTCATCATTATTCTCAACACAGTATCACAATTCCAATATCACAGTCTAACATCATAATCAATATTCCTCAGGTTAATCCGCAATCACATTCGATCAACAACCTCATGTCACCAATTATTCACAAATAGCAGTTCAACAATATTTCCAATACAACATACACAGGTCTAACACGATTCAACAACAACAACAACATCAACAATTCCATAGCAATCAAGTAACGGTCAACAGTCAATCCAGCAAATCAAACAAACAACAAAATGCACACACAGCATTACGGGCACATATCAAGGTTTATCCATCCTCACCTGGTATGTCTCTGAAACTGCTATCCAGTCAAATCCCGATACCCTATGTGTACATATGGGAATACAATAATCACTTATAGTGCACAACAAAATGATCATGCATGATACCGGTTTGGAAATCGTTATACGGCTTGCCTTATCCAATTTCTTTATTATGAAATTAACCTCTTTATTCACTATACCATTTATACTTAATTTCAAATTAAAACCGAAACCGAGTTTCTTATCGATATTCTAATTATACTTAATTTTAAATTAAAACTAAATCTAAACGTTCAAGTCGATATCCCGGCCCTTTAGTTCTTTGTCGATAAGGAAAAATATAGCATATTAAATACATGTATATATACGTATATTTATACATAAATCGATACTAGATTACACGTATATCTAGTGTGACCATATTTATACATACATAGTAGGTAATTCCCATTTAACCTTATGTTTATATTTAGGTGATAAATCAAGTTGTAACTTCATTATTTAGCTAAACATAAATTTGGTAGGATATATATATAATCATTTATACACATGTGTTTATAATTCATAGGTATTCATATTTATATTTTTAGTTTACATTTGACAACTAAATCAAGTAAATAAGCATAATTGGGCCTTTAATTATTAAGAGTCCAAATATAAATTAACTAAACCGGAATTTAAATACTATAGGTCTTTCTAATGGTCCAACACAAAATTAAATTATAAATCGAATTACGAAATTTAAATAGAATTAAGGATTAATATTTGATTAATTAAATTAAATCTTTGTTTTAATTAAACCATTAGAGTCCGGGTTCATTAACGTTGTTCGGATTTCGTTATTAAAGTTCGGGGTCCGTTGGTAATGCATATGTCACGGTATGATGGGCCTCCGCACGTTCGGCCCGTTTCCGAGTCCGTGTGCAAACCGAGCCCAAACCCGAGCGCATAGGAGTTTAAACGAGTCCAAGGAATTACCGAAGGTCCATTTCCGGGCTTGCCGGAAAAATCCCGAGGCCTCGCCGGAATAGACCCGAGACTCGCCGGAAACTCGCCGGATTCCGGCAACCACTGTTTACGGCGGCCACAACAACTCAGTCTTCTGCTACTGTTCACGGCTGCACCTCCTCTGCTACTGTTCATCGTCCATGTAGTCACCCAAACCATGACAGCGCCATGAGAAGCATCACACACCAAACACCCCGATTCAACCAACACAAACCAAAGCACAGAACAACACCAATTAATCCAAGACCAAAGAGTTCAATTTAAAGGAAAGAGGGAGGGGTTATAGAGGGGAGAGGAGTCTGCCGTTGATGATCTTACCCACACAATCACGCGGCGGCGCGAGCTGCAGAAGGAAGGAAGAGATCGACGGCGAGGGAGGAGAAAGAGGAGGCAGGAGCAAGGGCGAATAGGAAAAGAGGAGATCGGACACGGCGGTGTCGAGCTCGTCTTGGGTGGCTGCGGCGGCGTCTGGTTGCAGCGGTAGTGGAGGGAGGCGGCGGTGCTCTGTCGCGAGGCGGCAGATTGTAGAGGAAGGAGAGGAGAAAGGTGAAGGTGGTGGCGGCTTGGGGAGTCACGGCAGAAGAAGGAAGAAGTGAGGAGATCGGGCCGGATCTTCTCGTCTGACCGGCGACGCGGCAGAGGCAGGGAAGGAGGAGGAAGGGGCGACGACGGCCTGTGAGGAAGGGGTAGAAGAGTCGGTGTCGTGTGGCGTGTTGGCTTGGTGGTGTGTGGTGGACGGCGGCAGGGAAGGAAGGGGAGAAAGGAAGAGGAAGATGGGAATGGCGTGGGGGTGAGGGGAGACCGGTGTGAAGAATTCGGGGAGGAAGGAGGGGAATTAAAGAGGGAGAAAGGGGAAGAAACAAAAAGAATAAACAAAAGAAAGAGATAGGGGTGGGGGCCGACAGTTTCACGGGAGGCAATAAGAAAAAGAAGGCCGGCGGCTGAAAGAGGAAAGGAGAAAAGAAAGAAAAAGAGAAAGAAAAAGAAGAAAAGAAAGGAAGGAAGGAAAAGAAAAGAGAGAAGAGACGTGGGGCCCGCGCGGCCGGGGAAAAACCGGGAGAGAGAAGAAACGTTGCCGGGAAAGAGGAAGAGGAGAGAAAGAGAGGAAGAAGAGTGGCTCGGGCAACCACATTCGGCCGGTCCGGATTCTCGTGTCGGAATCCCGTAAACGCAGGGGTACTCCCGTCTTTCCGACAAATTCCGTCCCGAGTCCAAAAATACAACTTGGGCTCGGAAAATCCGATTAATTCCCCTGAACGTCGTCCAAGTCTCGGAATTGAAAACCGAGGCTCGGTTAGTTAGGAAGAAACTCCCGAGCGCGGGAAAATTCTCGGTTTCGAAAAACGACTCCTGTTTTACCGTGAATTAATTACCCAAGTTTAATTCAACAGTAAATCACGGTAAAACAATTTCTACAGTCCCGGTAAAAATCCAAATTTTACTCGGGCTGTTACACAAAACACTAGAACAATGTCACTGCGATCTGTCCTTGAGAAGGAAAAGATGAATGGGAATAACTTCCTAAAATGGTATCGCAACTTGAGGATAGTCCTCAAACAAGAAAAAAAGTTGTATGTCCTTGAAGGGCTAGTTCCAAATGAACCGGCGCCTAATGCTTCTAGGGCGGAAAGAGATGCTTACAAGAAGCATGTTGATGATGCATTGGATGTTGCATGCCTTACGCTTGTTAACATGGACTCTGAGCTTCAGAAGCAACATGAGACCTTGGGTGCGTTCGATATGATCGAACATCTGAAAATGCTTTTTGAAGAGCAAGCAAGGCATGAGAGGTATGAGACCTCTAAGGCATTGTTCCAATGCAAGATGGCTGAGTCACCACCGATGAGACCTCATGTGCTCGAAATGATTGGATACATTGAGAGCCTTGAGGGTCTAGGTTTTCCTTTGCAAAAGGAGTTGGCTGTTGATCTAGTCCTGCAATCGTTGTCGGATAGTTACAGCCAATTTGTCATGAATTTCAATATGAATCATCTTGACAAATCTTTGTCTGAGTTGCTTAACATGTTAGGAACAGTTGAGCAACAAATGAAGGCAAACAAATCCAACAACATTATGGTGGTTGGAAAAGTCAAAGAAAAGGGTAAAGCCAAGTTTTACAAGAAGAAGAAATGTGCCAAAAAGTTTGGAGCATGTGCATCTTCTTGTTCCCATGTGCTGAAACCCAAAGGTGGTATTGCAAAGGAAGGACAATTTTTCCTTTGCAACAAACCTAGCCATTGGAAACGGAACTGCCCTGTTTACCTTGAAGAGGTGAAGAAACAGAAGGGAAGTAAGACTTCCACTTCAGGTATTTTTGTTATAGAAGCTAATATCTCTATCTCTGCATCATGGGTATTAGATACCGGATGTGGTTCTCACATTTGTGTAAATGTGCAGGAACTGAGAAAGAGTAGGAGATTGGCAAAGGGTGAGATAGACCTGCGCATGGGAAATGGAGCAAGAGTTGCTGCATTAGCCATAGGAACATACTATCTTACCTTACCGAGTGGTTTGGTTTTAGAACTGGACAATTGTTATTATGTACCGACCATAAGCAGAAAATTGATTTCTTTGTCTTGTCTTGACAAGAAAGGTTTTTCAATTGTAATAAAGGACAATTGTTGTTCTATTTATTTCAATGATGTTTATTATGGTGGTGCGTATTTAAGCAATGGTTTGTATGTTCTTAACCTAGAAACCGCAATCTATAACGTTAATACGAAGAAGGTTAGAATGAACGATTCTAATGAAACCTATCTTTGGCATTGTCGATTGGGCCATATAAACGAGACTCGTATATCTAAACTCCATAAAGATGGACTTTTAGACTCATTTGATTTTGAATCATTTGAGACATGTGAGTCATGTTTGTTAGGCAAGATGATGAAGGCTCCATTTACCGGTAAAGGTGAAAGAGCTTCGGACTTGTTAGGTCTTATACATAGTGATGTATGTGGACCGATGTCGACACAAGCTAGAGGTGGATTCCAATACTTCATTACATTTACTGAGGATTTCAGTTGGTATGGCTATGTGTATCCATTGAGACACAAGTCAGAATCCTTTGAAAAGTTCAAAGAATTCAAGAATGAAGTATAGAATCAACTCGGCAAGAGCATTAAAATGCTTCGATCAGATCGAGGAGGTGAATACTTAGGTCGAGAATTTCTTGATCATCTAAAGGAGTGTGGTATAGTATTACAGCTCACTCCACCGGGTACGCCTCAATGGAATGGTGTATCCGAAAGGAGGAATAGAACCTTGTTAGACATGGTTCGTTCGATGATGAGTCAAGCTGACCTTCCTTCTTCATTTTGGGGACATGCATTATTGAGTGCTGCATTTACACTTAACCGTGTTCTATCTAAATCCGTAGAAAGTACACCATATGAGATGTGGACTGGGAGGCGTCCCAATTTGTCTTTCATGAGAATTTGGGGTTGTGAGGCTTACATGAGACGTGAAGCATCAGATAAACTCGGCCCTAAATCCGACAAGTGCCTCTTTGTAGGATACCCTAAGGAAACTAAAGGGTATTATTTCTACAATCCCACCGAGCACAAAGTGTTTGTTGCTCGGCCTGCTATTTTTCTAGAAAGAGAATTTATTTCTAGAAGAATCAGTGGGAGGAAAATAGAACTCGAAGAAGTTCCAGATATTGAGGCTGAGATGGAACAAGGACAGGAACCACAAGATGTTGTGGATGAGAATCCTGTGCCTGAAACACATGGACTGCATAGGTCGGTTAGGACTCGATATGAGCCTGAGAGATATGGATTTCTTATCACTCACACTGGGGACGTGATGCTCATAGAAGAGGATGAGCCCACTTCCTATCAGCAGGCTATCATGGGTCCGGACTCTAAGAAGTGGCTGGAAGCCATGAATTCGGAAATGGAATCCATGTATCAAAACAAGGTATGGACCTTGGTTGATCCACCTGAAGGGGTAAAACCCATAGGGTGCAAGTGGGTCTTTAAGAAAAAGACCGACATGGATGGTAATGTGATTACCTATAAAGGGCGATTGGTGGCGAAAGCAAGTTCATGGTATTGACTATGATGAAACTTTCTCGCCAGTTGCCATGGTTAAATCCATCCGGATTCGATTGGCTATAGCGGCATACTATGATTACGAGATATGGTAAATGGATGACAAAACCACTTTTCTTAACGGAAATCTTTTAGAGGATGTGTACATGACACAACCTGAAGGTTTTGTCGATCCAGAGAATGCCAATATGGTATGCAAGTTGCAGAGATCCATTTATGGATCGAAGCAAGCTTCTAGGAGTTGGAATCTTCGTTTTAATGAAGTGATCAAAGAGTTTGGTTTCATTAAGAACAAAGATGAACCATGTGTTTACAAGAAGGTTAGTGAGAGCATTATTGTTTTCTTGTTGTTGTTTGTTGACGACATCATACTCATTGGGAATGACATTCCGACACTACAGTCTGTAAAGGCTTGGTTGGGGAAGAATTTCTCAATGAAGGACTTAGGAGAAGCAGCCTATGTGTTAGGCATAAAGATCTATAGAGATAGATCCAAAAGGCTTCTCGGGCAAAGTCAGAGTACATATATTGACAAGGTGCTAAAGAGGTTTAGCGTGCAATATTCCAAGAAAGGATTCCTGCCCTTGTCACATGGCGTAGCTCTCTCAAAGAATCAATGTCCTAGTACGACTAAGGAGAGAGAGCGGATGAGTAAGATTCCTTATGCTTCTGTAATAGGATCTATCATGTATGCCATGTTATGTACCCGACCGGATGTCACTTATGCTTTGAGTGTCACAAGCAGATATCAAGCTGATCCCGGTGAGAGTCACTGGACAGCGGTTAAGAACATCCTTAAGTACTTGAGAAGGACTAAGGATGCATTCCTGGTTTACAGAAGCGTGGATGAGCTTGTTGTAAAGGGCTACACAGATGCTAGCTTCCAAACTGATAGGGATGATTTTAGATCGCAGTCAGGTTATGTGTTTTGTCTTGGAGGTGGTGCTGTATGCTGGAAGAGTTCAAAGCAAGAGATAGTTGCCGATTCTACAACCGAGGCTGAGTATATTGCTGCCTCAGATGCGGCGAAAGAGGCTGTTAGGATCAAAAAGTTTGTAACTGAACTTGGGGTAGTTAAGAGCATTGAGAGTCCGATTGAGCTCTATTGTGATAACATTGGGACAATCGCACAGGCTTAGGAACCTAGATACCACCAGAGATCCAAACATATTCTCCGACGCTATCATCTTATTAGAGAGATCATAGATAGATGTGATGTCAGACTGTGCAGAGTTCCATCTGAGAACAATGTAGCAGATCCGTTGACTAAGCCGCTCACACAGCAGAAGCATGATGGTCATGCTGCGTCCATTGGTATTAGATACATGTATGATTGGCTTTAGTGCAAGTGGGAGATTGTTAGTGTAATATGCATAAAATCCAATCAATGGATGTTTATTTGTAATCATGTATACACATTAAGGTTATTCCAATAAATATCGTTTATGAGATAAACGCTTGCACACATGGACTGCGTAGGTCGGTTGGGACTCGGTATGAGCATGAGAGATATGGATTTCTTATCACTCACACTGGGGACGTAATGCTCATAGAAGAGGATGAGCCCACTTCCTATCAGCAGGCTATCATGGGTCCGGACTCTAAGAAGTGGCTGGAAGCCATGAATTCGGAAATGGAAACCCTGTATCAAAACAAGGTATGGACCTTGGTTGATCCACTTGAAGGGGTAAAACCCATAGGGTGCAAGTGGGTCTTTAAGAAAAAGACCGACATGGATGGTAATGTGATTACCTATAAAGGGCGATTGGTGGCGAAAGGTTTCAAGCAAGTTCATGGTATTGACTATGATGAAACTTTCTCCCCAGTTGCCATGGTTAAATCCATCCGGATTCTATTGGCTATAGCGGCATACTATGATTATGAGATATGGGAAATGGATGTCAAAACCGCTTTCCTTAACGGAAATCTTTTAGAGGATGTGTACATGACACAACCTGAAGGTTTTGTCGATCCAGAGAATGCCAATATGGTATGCAAGTTACAGAGATCCATTTATGGATTGAAGCAAGCTTCTAGGAGTTGGAATCTTCGTTTTAATGAAGTGATCAAAGAGTTTGGTTTCATTGAGAACGAAGATGAACCATGTGTTTACAAGAAGGTTAGTGGGAGCATTATTGTTTTCTTGTTGTTGTACGTTGACGACATCCTACTCATTGGGAATGACATTCCGACACTACAGTCTGTATAGGCTTGGTTAGGGAAGAATTTCTCAATGAAGGACTTAGGAGAAGCAGCCTATGTGTTAGGCATAAAGATCTATAGAGATAGATCCAAAAGGCTTCTCGGGCAAAGTCAAAGTACATATATTGACAAGGTGCTAAAGAGGTTTAGCATGCAAGATTCCAAGAAAGGATTCCTGCCCTTGTCACATGGCGTAGCTCTCTCAGAGAATCAATGTCCTACTACGACTAAGGAGAGAGAGCGGATGAGTAAGATTCCTTATGCTTCTGCAATAGGATCTATCATGTATGCCATGCTATGTACTCGACCGGATGTCACTTATGCTTTGAGTGTCACAAGCAGATATCAAGCTGATCCCGGTGAGAGTCACTGGACAGCGGTTAAGAACATCCTTAAGTACTTGAGAAGGACTAAGGATGCATTCCTGGTTTACGGAAGCGTGGATGAGCTTGTTGTAAAGGGCTACACAGATGCTAGCTTCCAAACCGATAGGGATGATTTTAGATCGCAGTCAGGTTATGTGTTTTGTCTTGGAGGTGGTGCTGTATGATGGAAGAGTTCAAAGCAAGAGACAGTTGCCGATTCTACAACCGAGGCTGAGTATATTGCTGCCTCAGATGCAGCGAAAGAGGCTGTTTGGATCAAAAAGTTTGTAACTGAACTTGTGGTAGTTCCGAGCATTGAGAGTCCGATTGAGCTCTATTGTGATAACAATGGGACAATCGCACAGGCTCAGGAACCTAGATACCACCAGAGATCCAAACATATTCTCCGACGCTATCATCTTATTAGAGAGATCATAGATAGATGCGATGTCCGACTGTGTAGAGTTCCATCTGAGAACAATGTAGCAGATCCGTTGACTAAGCCGCTCACACAGCAGAAGCATGATTGTCATGCTGCATCCATTGGTATTAGATCCATGTATGACTGGCTTTAGTGCAAGTGGGAGATTGTTAGTGTAATATGCCCAAAAGCCAATCAATGGATGTTTATTTGTAATCATGTATACACATTAAGGTTATTCCAATAAATATCGTTTATGAAATTAACGCTTGCACATATTTATAACCCTAGAATATTTATATATTCTTAAATGTCCCTAGTCGATTATTATCATGGATGGGTTGTAATAATAAATTAACACTAGCGTATGTTGAGAATTATATATGATATGAATTCTACATACGGGTACGAGTTAGAGAACTTGTGGACTGGACCGACCCACATAAGAACGCTACATAAAATGTTATATGATTGTCATTAGCGGTTCTTATATGTATTGTCCTTAGACCTGTGATCATCAAGGTTCCCAACATATGACTCGTATACTTTGATATTACTCTTGGCTATTTCGTAAATGAGTAGACTTAGTGTAATCATAGGTATATGATAAATGTGTAGTGGGTTTTGTATGATCCAGAGGGGATTCGTCCAACCCATAAAACGGGTATATTATTGGTTGGTTTCTTGATAGAGTTGAACTGTAAATGCACGGCCGTGCTCGGATTATGATATGGTGATATCAATAGTATCCATTTTACACAGTTAGCTCAAGGATCAAGAAACCGAGATTAAACATATGCGAGATTGACATATTCCATGTCTCGTGTTTAATCTTGATAATGGGACGAAGGGACGATGACATGTTTATGAGGCATATTGAATCAGTACTGATCTTGTCGTTCGGGTAGCAATGATGTGTTGCTAGACGCCGCTCTTTGCTTATAATTATAAATGAGTTTACAATTATTTCCGGACATTACAAGTGCCTACAGGGTCACACACTTAGAATCGTTGATTCAAGCAGGTGGTTGAACCGTGGTTGAAACATGGTTCGACCAGGTGTGGTTGGACCATAGTTGGACCGTGGTTGGACCAGGGCCGTTTTGGGTTGGTTTGATTCAATAATTTTCAGAATTGTTGAGCCAAACCTGATGGCATGTGATGTGTAATCCCATTAGTGCATAGTGGAGACATGATTAGACTAGATAGTGGTGGAATCTTAATCATGTTGGGTGGACCATTATGTTGGCCATTCTTGTCTCTAATAATCTATGCATTAATTGGAGTGAGTAATCAGATTACTCTACACCTTGAGTCTAATTTTTTAGAGCTTGAATGACTTGAGAGCTTAGAGTTTTTCAGGTTACACACATCCTTCTTTGAGAAATAAGAAAAACACCACAAACACTAGCTCCAGGAAACCTGCTGCTACCACATCAGTTCGGGGGTGCTCGGGTTGGTTATCGTATGACGATTCCTACTAGTTATCACGGTTCGTGTGGATACCGTAGAGGGGAGGGATTTTTGTTCGGCTCTTGCTGATTCGTCCCTACAGTTGGGTGAAAAACCTCAACCGATTCAAGTACGTAAAAATTGTTATTCGGTTTAGCTACCCTTCACTTGGATCCTCCATGTGTATCCGGTTTTTGCGCTACGTATGTTATTGCATTTGATTGTCATTTAGCATGCCCGGATACTTACATGGCGCACCAATGGCGCACCAATAGCACACCAATGGCGCACCAATAGCGCACCAATGCCTCCTCCTTATATAGGCAAATCCCCCTCCACCATGGATGGCTAGGATTGAGCCTCTAGAATGTTCCACGATCTAACGGTGGAGATTACAAGGCCTTGAATGTTCTATGGAAATATCTACACAACCTTATCCACAAGAGTAGCCTAGAGGATTCCATAAGGTTCTAGAGAATTCCGCACCCTTCTAGGCTTGGAGTGCAAGTGGTGTGACATTTAATGTGACAGAATCCCACATCGGAAAGGAAGGGGAAGGTCTTGAGCCATATATACAGGGATGCTGCACACCCCACTGGGTTAACCTTTTGGGGAGAGGGTAATGACCCCGTGACAAGTGGTAGCGGAGCTGACCCAACCCAACTCCGATGTCACTCCAAGCGCTCCGTGGGGACGGAGTAGGCAGGGTGCCCGGTTGACGACGAGGGCGTCGTCGGATTCGGTGGGGGAGAATGTGACGGAATCCCACATCGGAAAGGAAGGGGAAGGTCTTGGGCCATATTTATAGGGGTGTTGCACACCCCACTAGGTTGACCTTTTGGGGAGAGGGTAATGACCCGGTGATAGTTGGTAGCGGAGTAAAGGTTTCGAGTGCTTGGGAGTAGAAGAGATGGCCTCTCCAGGTTAGCAAGCCATGGTTAGCGGTGTGGAAGAGGAGCATGTTCCTAGGGAGGAACAACGTCCTACCAAAGGTGGCAAGAAGGCTTCTAGGAGAAGACCGTGGACAGGGATCGCCTAGCCGTAGTGGTGGAAAGGCTCGATCGGACGAGCACTGGCCTGGCGGACCTCATCGACGAAGTTGAGAGGCAAGACCTACGCATCAAGAAGCTCGAGTCATGGGACGAAGAGGAGCTTCGTGGGGAGATGCAAGGTGCCCTCAATGTTGTCATAGACTCTTTCAAGATGGAGCTTGAAGAGTTCAAGTCTCGGCAAGACAACATCCTATCCCAACTTGCTGCCGTCGTGGAGGACATGCAAGAACTCAAGGGTGAGTTCGCCGTATACAAGAAGGTCGTTGATGCACACGAAATATGCATAGTTTTAGGCATGATTTCAGGCATGATATGTGCTCATTTTTCATTTTTTTATCCAAGAAGTCCTCATGACATCTCACCATCGGCAAAAGAAGCAGGAATTAATTAAAGGAAGAATTTTAGGAGAACTGCTACAGCCTCAGCCACATCATGAGGCTGTGCATCCTACAGAAACCCAGAAAATGCAAAAAGAATAAAGAATGTCGCCACTTGCACCACCTGCTCCACTAACATAAACAATCATTCTCCTGACGTTCCCAGAGCACTTTGAAGGAAAAGGAGCAATGGGCACATGACATCCAAAGGGAATATCCTTAAAGAACAATTATCCTCTACAAAGGGTGCCTTGGAACTCACAATCCACCATTCAACTTGCTGCTCATCATGCCTATCCTGACACACACGCTGAAGGATAGAGGAGCAAACTTTCCCAAACACCCATGCTCTCCAGCAGGTGGGAAGGAGGAAGAGAAGGGAGCTGCATCTACAAAAAGGGTGAAGAGAAGAGGAAAAAGGAGATCCTGGCATCGAGGAATCCAGAGATCATACACCCAGAAAATCACAGAAGTTCTGGAATAGAGGTTTAAACCCAGAACCTTGGGTTTTGAAGGGGGTACACGATTCTGCAGGTTTTTCTACAGAAATTGTGTCTCCCCTAACCTCCAATCTGTTCCAAAACCTATGCCCATCTTTTTTTTCCATTATTTTTTGTAATTCTGAGCATGAACTAAACAACCCCTCTTAGGTTCAAGGGGGAAGCATGTACCCGATTTGTGTTTAATGAACTGCTCTTGTTTTAACCCCTTCCTTCTTGCTTTAGTTGTTGAGTTATTAATTCATGTCTAGGTTCTGATCAAACCAATGCATGAACTCAGGTAGCTAGGTGAAGGACCGAAAGGAGAAACCATAGTTACCAGAAAAACAACAACCAAACCTTAGTTTTTAACTCGTGACAGAATTAGAAACTAATTGAGGAATTAGCCTCAACACCAAATCTTCATCCCCCTTGAGTTTGACCTATGCGAAAGCACTTGGAAGATGAGAAACTTGGAAGGAACCTGTGAGTGAAAACAAATGGGTTCAGTATAGGTTGAGAGCGCCTGCAAGAACCAATTCTTATAATTGACCCTTTAGTCGGCCACAGCCTCAGACTGCGCCCAGCACAGCCTCAGCCTATCACAGTGTTGAGCTGTGTCAGGCACAGCCTCAGTCTGTGACAGCATAGTCAAGAGATAACCACCTCCTAATTTGATTCTGGATTGATTATTGGGTAGCAAACTCTTATTTCAGTAGCAACCTAGTGAAGAACCGAAAGGAGAAGCCAGGAGTGCTAGACCTACAATAGTCAACCTTCACTCCTTAAGCTTTCGAAAGAAGGTAAGGAGAGGTTGTGGGAACCAGCACCAACATTAAACTTCATCCCTAAGTGGGCGTCTGCTCTAGTGACAGGGGGTAGATGGAAGCTTAAGGAACTGTTAATAAGATCGAAAGCCGTTGATAGTACCTTAGGTTGGGAGCCCCAACAAGACATCTCATTAGTCGCAGCCTCATCACAGTGTCAGTCTGTGACTGAGGCTGTAGAGCAGTTCATGAGCACAAATCAGGACATGTGGATCCCAGATGCCTAAGAATTCACCATTCCTGATCTCTCCCTCATTTAGTCTATTGTTACATTTATTTTACTGTTTATTTTGCTTCTTAATAATTATTCACCAAATCCATCACCGTTTAATTGCTTTCCAGTCTAGTTAGTCCGAAATTGAAGTAAAATTAATTCCACCCAGTCCCTGTGGATATGACCTTGATACGCACTACAACAACCCTATGCACTTGCAGGAAATTACACAGCATGAAACACCCGTGTCCCAATTTAACAATAAAATATCAAAACTTAAGGAAATTACCAAAATGCCCTTGAACCCGGGACACGAAAATCAGTATCAAAAACATTATCCAAAATCCTCAATAAGACGAGATGTCAAAATAAACATAATAATCCGGCTTAACAAGCCACAAATCAACCCGGCATCCTGCCGAAACATCATCAA
>JAKUCV010005370.1:0-113544 GCA_028386065.3 Turnera subulata
TTTACTCCTTTCATATCTCTGGTTCCATACAGAATGGGCCAACCAGGGACTTGGTTTGTAGAATCTGCTGCTTATTGGTATAGCCAACAAGTAGTGCTGAGCAGTGGCTGAACGTGGAACCAGTAATGGAGATGCCACCCACCCATCAAAGAAATGGACAAAGTGGGTATCCCAGCGGTTCCGCAGCAGCTTTAGACGGCCCTGGGTGTGCTGCATCCTATAGCAATCCACCCAAACCCACACCAGCTTTTCCTGCAAATCTATGGGTGTAGGTAGTGGTGATGTTAGCGGAAATGCAAGGTGTGGAGAGGATAAACTGCTACAAGGACTCCATCGTTGGAAGAGCATATCCGTCCTCCTTATCAGGCCTAGCCTTCTCAACATAAACGGACTGCGTAAGCCCACATAGGCCGGTACATGAAACCCAATAAGTGGAAGGAAGGTTGCTGACGAAAAATAAAAATCATATCTGTCCTGGCTCTTAATTGGAACTCTATGTGTATTATTCTTTTTTCTTTTGTTGTAATCTCTTAACCAAAAGAAGTATTTTCTTCTGTAATTTCAAAACATGTAATTTGCCAGGGATATAGGATATATGTAGAATGCCATCAGTAATCAAAGGATGATGAATGTTGTAACTTATTTGGTTTAAGCGCATTTCTGTTCAGCGATGATGAATTGAATTGAGGATTTTAAAGTGATTAGTTTAACATTAAAAAGGATCCCATACTTCTTGTGTTGAAAGCTGTACTTTAAATAATAATAAGTGAAGTGTTGGTTTATTGGGTTGTGCATCCATTTAGGACTACTAGACTTGTTTGGTATGGTTCAAATTCAAACATAAACTGTCTTGTCATGTTTGAATGATAGAAAAGACTGGTTTTTCTGAATTTCCCTCCTCACTCCTCTCTCTCTCTTTCTCCATATACTCTCCTCCATCCTCGTACAAACGAATAGAGGGCACAAGAGTTTTTTTGATTAAACCCCATGACTAACATCTTATTCAAGAGGATCCAATCGGAAAAAAAAAAAGGCATCAGTAGTGTCATCATCGCCCTGTCGGTCCAGGCTCCGGTCAATTTTGGTTACATCCTGGCATTAGACCCTCCTCATAGGAGAGACCGTCTACCGGGGCACCAGCGGATACCCTCGCCTGCTACGCGTCATAGTGTCGGGGAATCACCGGGCTCAACGGCCAGCACCCTATCGTGTGGAAGGCCATATTCGGCCACATCACACTATGGGGCTTGATTGGAAGCGCCGGGACTCGAACCCTAGTCCTAGAGATGGCAGGCTAAAGGCTTTACCACTGGGCCACCACCCTCGATGGTAAAGAACCTTGTTGATGGGTGCTTGGTTTTAGGATTACCTCTGATTTTGTATTTAATATTATTATCTTACTTCAGATTGTCTTAGTTTCATTTTAATGAAAATAAAAAAAGATTGTGCTGGACTCGTGTCCTCCAGCCTCCTCAATTACCACTCGAACTATATATATATAAAGACATGGCACTACCACTACAAATTATTCACACGCACAGTGGCTGCTTAATACAACTAAAAATTCATACTGTAAGGAGTTCACAGGATTAACAGTATCATTACGCCTATAAAAAGAAGAAACCAGGAGAGGAAGAGGAGAAGAGAAAAAAAAGAGAAAAGGAGAGGAAAAGAAAAAAAAGAGAGGAAAAGAGAAAAAAAAGAGAGGAAAAAAAAAGGAAGAAAAGAAAAAAGAAAAAAGAAAAAAAATATACCGGATGAACAGTAGCCACCCCGGAGCTCCTCGGTTACTGTACACGAGGAAGCGATCGGCGCCGAGTCTCGACACTCCGCCGCCACCACCGTGTTCCCAGTGCCATCGCGACCTGAACCCCGTCGCCCCCGTCGTCTTCCATCGCCGGAGCCGCCGTGACGCGCCGATGACCCGCCGTGCGACCCGCAGATCCAGCTTCCTCGCAGCTGCCGCCTCTCGCCGACGACACAGCGCCGCCTTTCCACCGCCTGTGGAGTCGATGCCTCGCGCCGCGCCTCGCGACACTTTCCCCGCGCTGCGTCGCGCCGCCGACCGCCGCTGCTAGGTGAGGACCCCGTGTGCTGGTCGGGTTGTGTCCGGGTCGCGCCTGGATCTGGATCCGGGTTGCGACCAGTTTCAGTTTTAATTAAAAAAACAATATATATATATTTATTTATATTCTGGTAATTAATTTTGAAAAAATACATATATTTATTTTGAGAAAATTATGGCTAGATTAATTCTGTTATTTTGAGGAAAAAAATTAAATATGTATACCTTGATAAATAATTAAATTATGTTTTGGGAAAAACTAATATTATTTGGGAAAGATACATAAATACCAAGGAAATAATTTCTGGAAATTTAATAGGTATATTATTTCGTCTGGAAAATTATGGTTGAGGAATATATATATATATATATATATATATATATATATATATATATATATATATATATATATATATATATATCTATATATATATATATATGTACTTTGTAAATTAAGGGAAATTATATTTTGTGTTGGAAATATTATTATGTATATATAGAAAAAGATAAATACTATATAAATATTTTCTGAAAATTATAAATAGGTTATTACTTTTCTGGAAAATTATGTAGATTTTAATTTTGGAAATTATAATTATTTTATGAAAATATTTTTAAGAGTTTTAATTAAAATATGGTACCGAAATTATATTTGGATATACGTACGGTAAAATATTTTCGGTAAAAGATGAAAATAAAGATATGTAACCGGGATGGGTAATTTCGCAGTATTGGCATCATAGCATACCGATTACGTGCATTTATGTGTATATATAGTTTTGTTGTATAGGTTCGGATATCGGGCAGTTTCCCGAGGAGCCGGCGTCGGACCGGTCATTGTTTCCGGAGTTGTGTAATCGGCCAAGGTGAGAATGGATTTCCTTCAATATGTGCCTGTATTACTCGGTTATTGTGTTTAATGATTATTGCTCTGTTGGTGTTGCATTTGTCTTGATTGTTGTCGGGATGTTTATCCCGGTGCTTTGATTGGTATTTTTGAGATGTTTATCCCTGTACGTCGAGTTTTTGGATGTTTATCCTTGCGTCTTTTTGGTTTAAAGTATAACGAAACAAATAATGAAATGTGATAAGGATGTCGATCCTTGGTTTGGATAGGGATGTTTATCCCGGGTTTTTGGTTAGGGATGTTGATCCCTATGACTTGGTTTGAAAAGACGATGATATAATTGTCACGTGGTAAGTAGTGGTTCGACTCGATAGTTTAAGACTGTTTCGTGGTGGCCGTGACCTGGGTTACTTGTGATAAGCATGTCTATGCTTGGGATGTCTATCCCGTGATTATTTTTGGGATGTCTATCCCTGGGTTACTATATTGGGATGTCTATCCCTGGGTTCGTATTTTTGGGATATCGATCCCTGGGTTCTCTGGATTTGGTCTGGCACCCGGAATATGTTGATAACCTAGCTTATCTATGACGGGGCCCGAAATGATAAAATTGGAAAAATTGGATTTTCATTTGAGTCTTTTGGTCTTGGACCGGTTTTGGGTCTTGACTTTCAGTTTGGTGTATTTTGGCGATTTTTGCCTGTTTTCAACCTTGAGTAATTTTACTGTTGCATATTGATCGTCTATCCATGGTTGTGAGCACTTCGGATGCACCCATCACCTGCGGGCTTTCATCCCGTAGGATGAGTTATTTTTGGTACAGGATTGGTGCATTCCAGACAGGCTGCGGCGTTATCCCTTGGACAGGGCTCGGATCCATAATTTGCATCAGTGTCGCATACAGTGTTTTGTGAGTTATTAAGTCTTCCGCTGTGCATTCTTTTTACTGTTATTGGGCCGTTGGGCCGGTTGAGTTATTATTGATGTTTTTATTTTGGGCTGTTGAGCCCGAGATTCTATTGTATACACTGTATGCTAGGCTTGGTTTGGTTGGGTCGTCACGTGTTTACTGTGTACGGTAAATACGGGTCGGGGCGTTTCATTGAGAGAAGGCTTCCAGTCCAGGGCTAGGGCAAACCACCGAACACCTTAACTAGTTTTTTAATTAGTGGGTACCATATAGTGACAAACAAATCACGTGTTGAGTAGATTAGACCTTTTACATCTTCTGCATTAGAATTCTTCAAAGTCTCCTCCGTGTAATGGATCCTAGAATTAATTTATCTTCAAGATCTTCAATTACTTACCTTCGAGGAATATTTTAAGCACCTCAGACATGACTTTTGCCTCTTAGCTTTTCAATACTGCTTGTATTATGTAGGTTACTGTGAAGCAACCTACCTACTAATTATGAGAGCACTATATTCCCTTGGCACATTCTGGTTGTATTTTACCAAGAGTACTGTAAATTATGTGAGAAAAATATATTTTAGCATATAAAAAAGTGTATGACCCTATATTTTCGAGTAAATAGTTTTTTCTATCCTTACACTTTATCGATTTTGCATTTGTTGTCCCTCTTCGTTTAATTTCACTCATGATGTCCCTGAACTCTCAGTTTACCGGGCCATGTTGCCCTTTTTACCCTCTGCAGTCGGTGGACATGTCATAGTGCTGACACATGTCATGTGGGTCCCACCCTACGAGTTGCCTTTTTTTAATTATTTTTCCGTTTTCTTTTTTTAAAATTTAATTTCTAAAAACCTATTTGAATTAAATAAATCAATCTCCTTACCTCTGGTTCTTGGACAAAATCCATCACCGAACCAACACGACCATCTCACCCCTCCACTGTCCACACTGCCGGCGCCGACTCTCCATCATCACATCACACCCGGCACACTCAAACCCCACCATCAACAATAACAAACCCAAAACACAAGTAGCAATGAATTTGATTAGCCCAACAAACTAACCATCAATACGGATTCAACCCAAAGCATCCACAACTTTCTGACCATACCTAAAACAAACTCTAAAATTGGAAAATTGGAAACAGAGTCAGTAGAAACTCACCGAAACCAGAACTCGAAAAAACTCAAAACCATGACTTTTAATTCAACTTACCGGAAAGAACCCTTCCAAATTCCAGCTACCAGCCAACATAAAAACACCGAGATGCACCCAAGTCCGCCTTCATAAACACCTGCTAAACCCAAACCCGGCCGAATTATTCCTCCTTCATGCTCCCAAAACCACCACTACCCCCTATCTTCGTCACATCCCATTCATTACCCATTCACAAAACTTCCAAAAAAACCAAAATCCAATTGAACAAAACTTAACAAAAACGAAGAGTGGAAACGAGGAAGAGGCGGAAAAGAGAGGAAGGGAGGAGTCGGCGGCAGCAACAGCTCGGTGGTGGTGGAATAGTTGGGCGAGGAGGAGCAGCAAGAAGTGGATCCGATGGTGGATTCGACAGGATGAGGAGGTGGGGGTATCGGTGCCGACAACATGTGGTGGTAGCGGCGGCGGCGACAGCGTGTGGTGGTAGCGGCGACGAGGCGACGATGATAGCGTGTGGTGATGGCGGTGGAGGAAACGACAGCGTGTGGTGATGGTGGCGACGACGGCAAAGGCGGCTGGCAGAGAGGTGGGAGTGAGGGTGGGTGCATGTTGGTGCTGTCTCGTTGGTGGGTGTGTTAGGGGAGTATAATTTTTTATGTTTTTTGTTTGATTTTTATATTCTAGAAGGTTTTTTTTCTTTTTTGTAAATGTGTTTTTATCATACTTGTTTGGGAAAGTTTAAATAAAAAATTTTTAATATTTAGAAAAAATAAAAGGTTTAAAATAATAAACAAAGGATTAGACTCTGGGACCCACTAGACACGTGTCATCACTATATCAATTTACCGGCTATAGTATGGAAAAAGGACAATGTGTCCCGGTAAAACGGGAGGTGAGGGACAAATTGAGTGAAAATAAACGAAGAGGGATAACTAATGCAAAATCGATTAACTGGAGGGACATAAAAAACTATTTACTCCTATATTTTCATCAAAGGTCACATTTTCATGACATCGGTTAAAAGGAAATTATTTATTTCTTGACTTCTTTGCTTTTTTTTTTTTTGTCGAATTCTTGACTTCTTTGCTGGTGAGTGTAGGTCAATGTCGATGAAGAAACAATTTACAACATGCGTAATGCAGCTATGCATGGAAGGAGATAGAGTAGTTGCCTTGCTTAATTTATTTACTGGGTTATGCTTTTCCACTCGTCCACATTTACCTACTATAATTTAACCCAATTCATTCACGTACTTCCAATCGTCCCATCAATTAAACTGTTGTGTTCTTTATCCATGATAAGGATTTATTATACTTAATTAATTTCTTAGGTAAGTTTTATCTAAAAATATTTCTATATTCTACATTTCTTCCGTATACACTGGCTGCATATGCAATGCAAAGGCATCAAACAGGTCTCGATGACAAGGGATCTGCCTTCTTCCATGATTTCACAATTTCGGGTTATGTAGTAATCTTTTGAAAGAAATCATTTAGTATTCTCCAACCAGTAAAACCTTTTTATTATTGAGGAATAGTAAATTTCTCTGCAGGATTACTCTTATAATTATGGGAAACAAAAAAACTCAATCATGGTACAATTCTTATTCCCCAATGTAGGAAAGAAAACAATATTTGTTCTGACAGAATTTTAAAAAAGTTAAAATCTACTATTGTGTGAAGTTACAGAGAACGGTTTGTATTTATAGTCAACGAGTATTACATTGTTAATTTCTGGGCAGGTACGTATAATCATATGGGTTCCATCGGGTATATATAAAGGAAGCTGCGGCTGCGCGAGGTTGGCTTATCATTCACCGAGTGCAAGCAAAATTAAGATATCCTCGCTCCCAAAATCTGAGTGAAAATGTCAGGTCAATCATTTAGGCCGCTCAATGTGGAAAGGTGCAGTACCAAAAAATACTTGAAGTGGCTCGAAGATTTACGGAATGAGTTGGCGGAGCACTGGACAATTGGAGCAGACGGCCAGGTTTACCCCCATACTTGCTCTCCCAACCAACACAGTTGAGTGGATCGACATCCGGCTGGAGACCAACACCAACTATGTCATTTTGCGCGTGAGCCGAGCCAACCTGTACGTGAAAGGCTTCCAAACCCGTGATGGCCGTCTTTTTGAGCTGGCTAAGAACCGCAAAGAGCAGGTGCTTGATGGTTCCACACCCCTCGGCTTTGGGGGCACCTACAGGGACTTGCTAGGTGCAGCTGGGAGGCCAAACAAAGGCCCGCAGATCACCAATTTACTTCAGGGACTTCCCTTGGGCTTAAACAGACTCAGGGATGCAGTGAACAACCTGGCGACCTTCCGGGGAAGAGTAGACGACCCCGACGACAGACGAGTAGCGGGCGAGAGTCTGCTCCAGATGGTGTGGATGGTAGCCGAAGCAGCCAGATTCACCAAAGTGGCGGAGACGGTGGCAACCAGGTCAGAGACGGTTGTGGATGAGTCCATGGCAGAGCTGGTGATGCTGTGGGGAGAGTTAAGTAGGAGACTATTGCAGGCGTTTGCCCACCCACTATTGATCCCATTTATGATCCCCGACGTCGTTTTACAACACCTGGGTATAACCACGGCTGCCGATTTACTTAGGATCTTGGGCATTGTGTTGTACACGCTCCCCAACTACATGATTGAAAAGGAGAGGCGGCCTAAACGGGAGGCAGCTCCCTGCAGCTTGTACAATACTCGTGGGGAGTCGGCTCTCTTCTACTATGCCGCGGGCGCAACACTGGCGGAGGTGTTCTATGTGAGTATTACCACCACTGAAATTCCAGCTGTTGTCTACGGAACAATAACGGCCGGGGATGGCTATAGCTATACCAGTCAATACTTATGCAACCGAACCAGGGATGACTGCCAAACGATATCTTCCACCCGTAAAAATGCTTTGCTCACAGGCCCGGGCAGGCCTATCTCAGCCAGCGACTAATTCACCATTGATTTCCACCTGACGAAAAGGAATGCCGTGTGGGATGATGAAGTGGTTCATGACCAGATCTCCTGGAACCCTTACGAGGATGCGATTAATTTGTGGAACCAAAGCATCAAAAAAGTTGTTCACGGACCGTGTGGGCAGGCTACCGTTTGCTACGGAGTCTTCGAAAATGCGGTGGTGGCCAGCGTTGAGGTCAAAGTTCTCAACGCAGACGATGAAGATCCCGCTGAAGTTTATGGATGGGTGAAGGCTATTAGAAGCCTTGAGGAGATGGAGCTTTTTGGCAAGCAAAAGTGGCAGCGAGTGGAGGTCGGGAAGGGGAAACTCATCCCACTCTCCAGATCCACAGTGGTTGCCCCATTGAGCGAAGCCCTCAGGATTAGCGCGCTTCTGTATGATCACGATTACCTATCTCCTGATGACAACTTTGCTGATGGCGAAGCAACGTTTTCACCCAAACTCCAAGGAACAGAGAAGCACAACATTGCTGGCCCCCACGGAGAGGTCGAAGTCCAGGTTACTTGGGGTGTGTTTTAATTAATTTTATTTTGTAATAATGCTACCTAATATCTGCCTGGGGTAGGCTTCAATATTGAAGAATAAATAAGTCATTCGTACAATGTCAGTCCGTCTAAAAATAATAGCCACCACCAGGCTGTCACTCAATCGGTGGCTTCGTCTTTGTAATATATATTATTACGTGATGTATGTATCGTGAGAAGCGGCCGGGATCTAACTAAATATTCATGTAATAAAGATCCCTGCCCCTACCGTTGATGCTTTCTGTAATATTAACTGTGTGGTCTTGCTATAGCTATGACAACGGTCCTAGCTAATTCCTGGATCGATACCAACAAGAGTTGTCGACGTACGTGTTAAGTATTGATCTAACAAATTTTTTTTGATGCTAATTGTTCTAACAAAATAATTGATGCGCTGCCATTATGGTCTGCTTAAAAAGGAATTACGGGACTCGTTGCTTTTGCTGCCGCTGGCCTATTGCCATCATCAAATTACAGTCTTGTCGTAATTAAATGAACCAAACCCATACGGATTTGTTGTTACTGAACCTCTCAAGGCCGGCAAATTCTAAAGAATGTGCGTCCCTAGGTTGGACTTCGTCATGAGCGAAAAGTATTGTGCGTCCTAGGTTGGACGTCGTATATATATATGTGCAAGATTGATTCTTTAATATAAATAAGTTGCATTTTCTAGGAAAAGTTTGAAACTTCATATATTGGTTGAGGATTACACAGGCGAACAAGATCAACCCCCAGCCTTTAAGCATGGGCCGCGGGCAACAAAAACCAACAGTAAACACCGCAAGCTTATAGGGTCTGATCGTAGGACGTGCTCGATGTGGTCGAAGGGTGTATTTTGACAATCACTTCTTAGCTAAAACTATTCTAAAGCTAGGGGAACGAGAGATAAAATGTAGAAGGGAGAGTTGTGAGTGAAAAACTTAAAGGAATAATGCAATAGACTGAATATGTGTTTGTACTGTATGTGATTGCGTCTCGCTCTCGGGTCTCTTTGGCTTTATTATGGGCTTACTCCTTTTGCAAGTAACCCTAAATCTTTCTGGGAACATGAACCTTGGTATGGCGAATTAGCTCTCCCCACTAGTCGTTCCACTTTTTTTTGACGCTAATCGTGTGACTGCATTATATTAATAAGGATCAAATACAAGAAACAGGCTCTGGGACATGAACGTGAAACAAAAGCGCCTGTGCAAAGCTATAAACTAACTGTTACATTTTAAGCGTATCTAAGAACGACTCGCTTGGGGCAACTCCATAGTTGTAAGGTGGAGGAAGATGCCAGCACAGCCCCAGTGCTGTATTGGAATTGGAAGGTTGGGTGTGCTTGCCTGAACCACCAAACCACCCTATTGATAATGAGATCAAACAACATGTTGGTAGGAGGAGCCGGTGTTGCATGAAAAACAACGGCATTGCGTGCAAGCCAAATAGACCACAAAGTTGCAATGCCAAGAGTGAGCCAAGCACGCCCAGAACCTGATGATGACCCAGAGAGGTGTATCCATTGGGGAAACCAGGCAAGAAGCGAGGAAGGACCAATCCAGCAGACACCCCACCAATGACACAACTTCTTCCAAAGTTTGGTGACATAAGGACAATGAAGGAAGAGGTGAGGAACAGACTCATCCTCTTGGAGGCAGAAGGGACACTCAACTGAAGTCCCAGGTAGCACACTACGTCTACACAACTGAACTCGGACAGGAAGTCCATCATGCAGCAAAAGCCACAGAAACACTTCCACCTTAGGTGGTGTGAGGGAGAACCAAACCTGAGGAAGAAGAAGGTCGGGTGGAGGGGCAGTGCATAAGACCTTGTAACCAAATTGGACGGTGCAAACAGCCGTAGAAGCATGACGCCAATACCACTTGTCACTACCCGTGCATGGCAGCGGCAAGGTGAGTAACTCAGATAATATCTGTTGGCAGAGATCCACCTCCCAGGAATGTAGTTATCTACGCCACACAGGAGAGGATGTCGATTGCAAAAACCCCTGCGATCTCACCGTATGTAATGAAGCTTCCTGGAAATTAGATATCTGGAAAAGTCTCGGAAATACCGCCTTAAGCGGACCCCGTGAGGACCAGGAATCGAGCCAAAAACAAGCACTATGACCTGATGTAATCTAAAAATAGGGGGTACGTATTTTATTGATGTTCTTGGGGTTTACAGAGAAAAGGGGGCGTGAATAGTGTCTGAACCAATCTATCTTAGATTAGATCCTCCCCATAAAACGGGCCTTAAGGGGTATTTATAGTGCGGGTGCCTTATAGACGGGCTTCTTGGACAAATTGGGCTTGATGGGCTCGGACTCGGTCTTCGGGCCTAGGCTCGTTGGGCTTTGACTCGGTCTTCGGCCCCGGGCTCTCCCGGTAGTGGGACCGGCGGGTAGAGTAAATATATCAGTAGCCCCCCAAATGGCCGGGCTTGCTTGTAAACACGGGCATTTGGACCCTGATGAAGGAAAAAAGAGTGTAGTGTGTATCCCCTTTTATGCGTATCGGAGTTTATTAAGATCCTGAATGCGCTGTTATCTGATCCTCCAGAGCCTCAGTTGGAGAATGTGATCGTTCCCCAACGGCCTCCTGTCAGAGAATGGAAATACCTCTTAGCTCCTCAGGTCCTTCTTAGTAGAGAGGATCCTGCTTTGAAAATGTCTCTTCTTGTTGGGCATGTTATTCACGCCAGTTTGAGCATCTATTGTTTTAATTGTACCTTTGCACCTTTCATGTATGCTTGACATTTGATGATTCAGGGCACCTGTAATTTTTATTGAAGTAGGTATCTCTAACCCTTGCTTCATAGCGAACCTGAGAACCTCAACCTGCGCTTGATTTTTGACGAACCTGTATTCTTCGGAACCTCGTTCGGTCCTTCATGTATTTTGGTTTCCGAACCTCGCTCGTCATTTAACTAATCAGGGTACCTATAATTCTGATTAAACTGGGGTACCTATATCCTTTACAGATTCTTTTGCTAATCTGAGGACCTCCGCCATGGGCTTGTCGTTTGAGAACCTGGCTCCTCTTGCCCTTCTTTGATGTCATAGTGAACCCAGCACCTCTGGCTCCTTGTAATTTGTGAGTTTGGCTCATCTTGCCTTCCGTATGGCTGCTTGAGGGCCTCCAACTTCTATTTGTGTGCCTATGACTTTGCTGTATTCCGTTCTGGACAAATGATATGCAAAATATAAGGGCTCTTAGAACCTGCGGTTCTTGTTCTAGTTTTTTCCAACTCCAGCATCTGCACTTTGTTAGTAGGCTCACGTTCTGCGGGAGGTTCCAGCTCCCGGACCACTTGGAGTTGTTCATTCCTAAGCTCCACATGACCTCTTTCTAGGACATCGGCGGGATTTTCTACTGTGACTATTTTTTTCTTTTCCGAATCCTCTGGTCCATTTGCTCCTTTGTGCCATACCGTTAACTTTATTTTCCTAAATTTGAAGTTGCCCTTTTGGGAGTGATGAACCTCGTTCTTTTTCAGTTTCTCCCACCTTTTGTGGGTCTATCTTTGTGTTGGAGAGTTCCTGCCTCTCTAGGTGTCTTCTTTCCACAAATAGGTCCTCCAGGCGACCTCGCGGTATCTAGATCCAGCCCTCTGTATTGTTTCTTATAGGTTCGGCTTTTGGTACCTTTATGTAGTTTAGCTTCTGGTTCCTGTATTGGGCCGGTTTGTATCATTGGTAGGTTCCAAGGATTCTTTCCTCTTTCGCCGCGGTTTGGCAAGCTTTGTGATTTGATCCTATGTTGGGAGATCAGGGCCTCTTGTTTTGCCCATTATAATTGGGCGAGCCCCTCGCTCAGCTGGTTCTATTGAAGTAATTGCTACTCTTGTTGGGCTCCCTTTGCCTGTAGCCTCTGTATCTAGGTCCTGCATTGAATTGCTGTAGTGAGCCTCTGCTTACTGCGCACTAGAGACTCTTCCTTTCGTTATGGTTTTGTGAGCTTCTATCATCGGCTTCTGTATAAGACATGGGCTCGAGGGCCTTAGCTTCGGGATAAACAACCCTTAAGCTTTTCGAAGGTTCTGGGCAGCATATGCCTTTAACTTTTAGACTCAATGGTCCTTAAGCCCTTTTGAATATTTTGGGCATTATGTGCCTTGATTTTGGGACTAAACAGCCTTTGAGCTAGCTTACTAATTGTTTTAGATATACCTTTAGCTTTTGGGCTCAACAGCCCGTAGCTTTTTTGACCTGTGGGTACTTATGTACCTTTGGCCTAGATTTAGGCTCGGCGGCCTCTCAGCTTTCCTAGGGACTCCATTTGGGCTTCAGGAGCCTCAGAGCTTCTCCTAGTGTCTCCTACAGGTACTTAATACTCCGGTCGGGCTGGATGTGAATTTCTTATTCAGGAACCTTTTGGCCTTTTTGTGCTTTTGGGTTTATATTGCCTTAGCAGGCCTGTTTGTTGTAGCTTTCGGCGCGAGGGTCTTTGAGCTTCGGGGCTCTTATTGGTACAAGGTACCATGGCCTTGCTCCTTATAATTTTTGGGCACGAGGGCCTTTGCCTTAAAAGGCTATTTGTGTTGTAGGATTTGTCTGAATTTTGCATTATGTTTGGATTGCAGTTGCTTCATCGTCTACCTGCGATTTGTTGCAATTTTTTCCTCTAAGCAAGTTGATAGGCCTCGTTTACTCGAGAGAGCTTTTGGTTCCAATTGAGTCTAAAACCACCAATTTGTGCTATAGCATTCGTGGACCTTTTCGCTATTTTTGGCTACATTGAGGCCTTGCGATTCATGGTATCCGCGAAGCCTCATGCATTTTATGGTGTTCTTGCTTAATCTTTACCCTTTACTCTCCCTTGTTATCGAGCCTCGCACAATTTGCTTCTGAAGAGAACCTGTGTATTTTGGAGCCGAATGTAGCTTTATCACTCGAGCGAGTTTGTGAGATATCCTATCCCCTAGGTAAGCTTAGGATTTCTCTAAGTCTGAGCTTGCCTATTTTATGCTTCGTTTTCATTGGAGCATGTTGCGCTCTTTGGAGCCTCGAGCAGTAGCCCCCAGCATGGGTCATTTTATACTTGTGGCCTATAATGAGCTTCGCCGGATGTTGGTGCGCTTACAGGAGCTGCTTGGGGTACCTATCAGCCCAATAAAGGCCTTGTGAAGGTTTGGTCACCTTTTGTGAGAGCCTCGTTAGATTTCACTTCCTGAGTGTGCTTGTTCGGATTTTTGCTTTTGCTAAAGCTTCTTATTTCCTGAGGATCTGTGTAGAGAACCTGTTACTGTCGTTGCGTCGTGCCAGGTTCTTGATAGGCTTCCTATTTTTTGAAAGGAAGTCTTTTGTTCTCCTTTGATAGGAACCTGATTTATTTTTCATAATGATTCTTCTCTCCTGTATTTTTCTTGCTTTGCTTAAAGCATGCTTCCTTTGAGGTGTATTTTGAAACCTGCTTTCCTCTTTTCCTTAGCACATAGCTTAGCAAGGGTCTCCGAATCATTTGTCGCCTTTGTACGAGCTTCTTTATTGGTTCTGTTCTTTGAACTGGGTTAATTGGTGCGAACCTCCACCTTTTGTTGTTGACTTGATCATTTGTTCGTTTCAAAAGCGTCCTTGGCATCTATTTCCTTTGTAGAAGCTCTTATTGTGATACCTATCTCCCATTTAGGAATTTCTTTTGGATGTACTTATTTGTATAACTCCTTTGAACGTCAAGCCCCCGCGGCTGGTATCTTAGTATCTTTAATAAGATGTCCAGTCGCTGTTATTTGACTCCTTAAAGTTTCTTGAGGCTTCTTTGAGCTTCTAGTAGTTGCTAGGAATTCTTCATCAGCACCAACGATCTCCCTTAGAGCTTCACCTATAGTTTATTACGGTTGTCATGGTTTCATGGGGCTTATGTTGCCACCACAGAAACTCCTCGAGGTTCTGGCATCATCACGCGAACCTCTTTCTTTGTTAGCTCTCTTTGCTTTGGATTTCCTATATGTTCTCCGTAGGAACCTCGTGAACAACTGTTAAGGTTTAATGTGAGCATAAACAATGTTTGTTTAAAGGTTCTTTGGACTTGTTCATCTTGGAATCCAGAATCTGAAACCTAGAATCTGGAACCCTTTTTGCGCTAAGCCATGCGATTATGTTTCGCTAGAATCATTTTGCATCTGTTGGGGGGGGCTATGCACCAACACTGCTTGCTTTTGTTTCGAGCATCCTAGGCCATATGACTCCTCCATAGGAACTCTTTGAATCTGTTCACCTTTGTGGCGCTAGAAGGAAGGCTCTTCCTATAGAACCTCATGCAGCTATTCCAGCAAGGGCTTCCAAAGGATTTTTCCATGGACCTAATGACTAAAATTCTAGATTTGCCAAGGTACCTCACAGGCATTCGCATATGGCGGGTAGGACCACCACAAGTCGGTTCGCCATCATGATCGGCCATTTGTTGCAGAACCTGCTACTTTGATAGGACCTGTTGGGTCATTGATGAATTGTGGGTAGTGGAATTCATTCCGGTAGCCTCTCTTCGAGTTCCATAAAATATAAATTGTGGTGAGAGAAGATTTGTAAGATCTACACCGCCTTCGTATGACATCCTTAGAACCTGTTCTAGTCTTTCTTCGTGGCTCAAGATCTATTTTGAGTTATTCGTCCACTTGCGCGAACCTGAATTGTAATTGTCCTGTGAATTTTGCGGAAACTGTAGGTACATCGTTGGTGAGATTTCGCCTAAGTGTTTAACATTTCAGTCTCGGTTCCTCTTTTGTGGAACTCTTTAGGACCTGTCCTCCTTTCCAATGGTATTATTGAAGAGGACCTGCATATTACATTCTTTATTGAAGTTTCTAGGCTTCAATCCCTATTTCGCCTCTTGATGTATGTATTTTGGTGATAGATGACTTTGTTGAGAATCTTTTAGTTCCCACTTTAAGTATCAGTTGGTTTCTCCTGAGGATCTTCATTGAACCTGAGCCGGCCCTACAGGATCTGAATTATCGATCGCTAAACTAGTTCTGATTGTATTATTTTGCAGGACCTGTCATTTTTGTAGGACCTGCTCTTGGTTCACATAGGACCTTCAGGATCTTTGAAAATTTTTTCTGGGCCTAATAATTTATATTCCTCATCAAGGAGGTACTTCATGAGCCCTAGTTGTGTATCACTGGATGGGATTAGTTCTTGTCTACTCTTTTGTAGGGCCTATTTTTGCAAACATGTTGGCTTGATAGGACCTGTTGTTAGAACCTTAAGGGGCCTGTTAATTCAACACGACCTGGTGTTGGATTGTTAGTAGGTGTGTGTTACCCATCAACTTCTGTTCTTCCTTAACGAGAATTTTATGAGCTCAAGCTCTTCACTCCCCCTTGTTTTTTTTTTTTGGGTCAGAGTGAGGAACCTGTTTTATTTTATGAATTGCGAACCTGCTTGAAAACTTCAGGAGGACCTAAAAAATTTTTATTTTTATATATATAACATTTATATTTTTCCCGACAGATCTGGCAGTTTTGGTCCTCACGCGTGGGCTTCTTGGTCCGATTTTTTACTTTTAATTGTTGGTGACTTTGTAGATCCTGTTTTCCGGACCTATTTTTTTACAAGCATCTCCAAAAGCACCATATTTATTTGTTCCCGAGCATCTGGCCAGGTCCACTCAATGCATGAGGGCCTCAACGAGTTCTGGGCCGGGTTTGAGGACCTATCACATTGGCAGCATCTATTACTGAGTGTTTTTGCTTTCTCGGAAGCTTTAGGATCTGTTCATTTCTCGAGCATCAGAACCTTAATGATGGCATGAGTGTGATTTTGTTCACGGGCTTGAAGTTCGACAAACTTGGCCCTTTTGCTGCAGGACCTGCTATTCCGATAGGACTTGCTAATGGGTCGTTGATGAATTATGAGGTTCACATAGGATCTTCAGGACCTATTCTGGTCCTCCATCATGGCTCAGGATCCATTCGAAGTTATTGCTCCATCTACAGGAACCTAAAATGTCATTGTCGTACACTTCTTTAGATGCATGGTGCTTCTTTAGAAGTTTTCCATGAGCTATTTCTTTCAGAGGCTCCTGCCCTAAAACCTGGACATTTGACATGCAACTATTCCAGGACCTTTGGCCGAGACCAATTTCAGGACCTCCAGTTGAGATCTGTATTTCCAAGTACTCTTCTTTGTTGAACTCTTTAGGACCTTTCCTCATTTTCAACGGTATTATTGGAGAGAACCTGCGTATCAGAATCTCTATTGAAGTTTCTTAGTTTTAGTCCATATTTTGCCTTTTGATGTATAAATTTTGGTGACAAATGATTTTGTTGAGGATCTTTCAGTATCCACTTTGAGTACCCATCGGTTTCTCATTGGGATCCTCGCTGAACCTAAGCTGCCTTTTCTTTATGGACCTTTTAAAGAATTTTCCTAGACCTACTAACTTATATTTTCCATCGGGGAAGATACCTCGTGAGTATTCCCCTTCCCGAAATAAAATTACATCAAAAGGCATATTTATAAATATTGTGCCAAGGCTAATTTTTACTAGTTTTGCAAGATATTTATACGGTTCAGTTTGCCAAATTGGCCATGACATACTCAAGCACCATAATAATATGAATTACAATCATGCGTCACAATTCTGAAATGTACATAGAAAATAACAAGGGAACTTTTGGCAGCCTTATGTTGCTCGAATTCATGTCACGAGCGAACAATAGCAATGGCTTCACAAATTATTGCGCGAAATACGAATGCATATTGTAATATCAATCAGCATGATTTAACCAAAATTAATACACAATATAATTATTCTTGTGCATAAAATATGAACATTAGAAGAACCTGACTGTGTATCGCTGGAAGGGCTTAGGTTCTAGATATTCTTTGAAGGTCTATTAACTCGGAAGGACCTGCTGTTAAATTGTTGGTGAAGTACCTGCTATCAATCCGATGGACACTATTCTTCTGTCAGACGCTAACGACCACGATAAGAGCTTTACGAGTACCTGCTCCATATTTTTATGTTGCGAATCTGGTTGAAACGTTCAAGAAAATCTGTATAATTTTAAATTTTTAAATATAATATTTATATTTTCTCCTCATCAAATCCGGTGGCTTTGATCCTCACGCTTAGGCTTCTTTGTCCAAGTTTTGACAAATCCTCGGGAAATATTTTTCTTAATACCCCTATTCTCCTTTCATCCGGAGCTGCCGTAACTTGGGCTCATCATGCTATACTCGCGGGGAAGGAATATCTGTTCTTCTTTAATATGTTAGAATCCCTAGTGAAAATTTAATGAGAACCTGTTACATTTTGCAAGATAGCTTTGCAGGTCTTATTTATTTTTTTTTTTGAAGTTGTTCTTTGGGAACATCTGCATCTTTAAGGGACATTTGTTTTGAATTTTTGATTCTTTCACGATAATCTTTAAAATTTTCCACAACCTGTTAACCTGCTTATACAAATTCAAAAATACATATATTGTATAATTTTTTTTGGCAGAAGTCCACTCTTGAGGGCCTTCGCGAACTTATGGGCCGGGGCATGAGGTGCTGCCCACACTCACAACACTTCTTCTTTCTCCTCATCCTCTTTTCTTTCTCTTACTTTTCTCCTCACGAGCCTCATGCTCCCCCATTCTCTCTGTTTTTATTTCTTTTTCTTTTTCTTCTCACCACATGCGTCTCCGGTGAGCTGGGGGTGCTCCTCCCGCGATTTGTGATGGTGGGTCGAGGACGTGTCCCACGGCTCCTCGCACGGGCAGCGGCGGCATGGTGAGCAGCGGCGAGGTTTCTGGCGTCCTTCATGCCCACAACTCGTAGCGATGATGGCGGCGACAGGGGCTGTTAATAGCAGCTCCTCCACCTAGCAGCAGCGGTTCACCTCTCTCCGGTGTCGGCTTGAGTTGCTGTCGACCGAGAAGAGCGCGGCGGCGGCGGCTTTGGCCCTGGCGGCAGCGCGTTCTGGTGCGCCTCCTGCGGGTCTTGACAGATCTGGATCGGTTCATCCCGGGTCTTCCGCCGCTGCTCAAGTCCCGAAGTACCTGTAAATTTCATTTATTATTACTATTATTTTTCTTTGTTTCCTTTGCGCGCATTAGTTGCTAGGATCTGCCCGGATCTGGGAGATCCATTTGATTTTTTGTTCAGTTTTGCTGCTTGAGGATAAACCTGTTCGCCTTTGTTGTTTTGTTGAATCTTGACGGATCCATTGTTTTTTGAAATGAATCTGTTTGTCCTCGGATCCTTGCTCTTCGTACGAGCTGGTTCCATTATTTTAACGTGCAGAACCTTGGGGATTTTCTTCCCTGTTTACTGTTGTTGTTTGATTGAGAGGGGATGGTCGGATTGAACGGTGGTGCACCGTGAATCGATTGTCCTCCCCAGCGGAGTCGCCACTGATGTAATCTAAAAATAGGGGGTATGTATTTTATTGATGTTCTTGGGGTTTACAGAGAAAAGGGGGCGTGAATAGTGTCTGAGCCAATCTATCTTAGATTACCTCCCCCCCATAAAACGGCCCTTAAGGGGTATTTGTAGAGCGGGTGCCTTGTAGACGGGCTTCTTGGACAAATTGGGCTTGATGGGCTCGGACTCGGTCTTCGGGCCTGGGCTCGTTGGGCTTTGACTCGGTCTTCGGCCCCGGGCTCTCCCGGTAGTGGGACCGGCGGGTAGAGTAAATATATCATGACCATCATTATACCCAAGCATAAACCATCCATCAATGTAGCCCCATCAGCCACCCTGCTAGTGCCGCTCCGGATAATCTGCTTCCATAGGGGTGAAGCCTTAGCCATATCGAAAGACTGCTCATATGCTGCAGAAGGGACAACACATTTTGACCGAATGATCTGCTTCCACTAGTCGTTCCACTGTCTTCTTTGTGATATGTATCCGCCGAATTTGGCTATCTGATATTTGCAGCAACTTAGATTGCCTAATGCTCGTCCGCTCGTTCCCTAGTTGGGTCCCTATGTTTGCTTTAGTTTCTCATTGTACCATCAGATGGAGAGGAACACAAGGAAATGAGGATCATTGCATCAATTACACATGTGGACTATGTATAGATGGGATTGGAAAACTTAGAAGAACCCTAAGTCTCATTACCGTAGCACTAGCAGCAAGAATTGGCATTTGCTCTCTTGGTTCTTCACCTCTCATGTAACTTTGGGTTCCTCAATAAAAATATAATTTTTCTACTCATTTTTGGAGCTTTATTGTTTGATTCCTATTTCTAATTTTTTGTGGTTATATCTTATGGCGCTTTCTGTGGAAATTTAGCAAAAGCTAATCAGGCTCATCAACAATAAAGAGGGAAAATCATGTCATCAACAAAAAGTAATAAATTAACCTTAGAGACTGATGCCAAAGTTTGTGTTGCCGCTCTTCAGGGTAGTAATCCTACCCCACTCACCATTCGCTCCATCCTACCTGACAACTTATGCAGTGGCAGACCTAAAAAATTACTTTTAGGGGGCCAAAAAAGTAGAATGAAGGGGAAGGGGGGCCTGCCATGTGTCAACCACTGATCCTATGCTATATTACTTCAAACAGTGTAGTTGATTGGGTCTCGAAAGGCAGCTAGGCTGAGACAATGTCCTCCCACTGGGTACTTGCTCCGCCGCCTAAGTTAGCCGAGCTTTTGTATCTGGACTTTCACTAGTCAATGCAATTATCTATTTCACGACAAAAATCCATGCGCCATACCCAGCAAGACCCGAGTTAGACACGAAAAAACAGTGGTAGTTCCTACAATTTTAAAAAAAACTGCCGTCGAAAAGATGTGGAAAGAACAGCTCCGGACTGGTTCCATGGCTCCAAGCCACCTCATTGCATGTGCTAATCATGAGCTGCTAAGTTGCTATAAGCACCACCATAGACCTAGAAGGAGGAAGAATATGCGAAGCAGGGGTCGATGGAGAAGAACAAGCCCAATATGCCCAGATCAGAGCCAACCCAACGAGGTTCAAGCTCCAAGAAGACTCGAGAGGGTAGGCATATAGCCATTAGAGGGAGAGCCCGACTCCAAATGCCACTATAGCAAGAGAAACCAAAAGAAGGGAGTCATCGCTCTCATTATTGTCATTGTCGCTTGAGGAGGAACCACTACCATGTCGTCATTGAATAAAGACAGTACAAATGAGGATGTGACCTCGAGGACAAGCCGTCGCTGCTTGCGCACTGTGCCGCTGGTCACTGGAGGAGCAGTGCTGCGCCATTGAAGTCGCGAAGGCAAAGGAGAGCACATTGAAGACATTGTCCTAGCGTCAGATTCTAAAATCAGATTCTATTGTAAAGTTTTAAATCATAACGATCAATTCGAATTTTATTTCCGGATTTGAATTTGGGATCCGAATGTCATGTTAGGTTGTATTTGAAATTATTTTCTTTTTCGGCGAAAGTTTACAAAAACTAGTTAAATCAAGGATATTTATTCCTGGATATTTGTTTTAGGAGAAACCATAGACTAAAAAGTAATTTTATTTCATGAATTAAATAATGAATAGTTGTTCTTAGATATTTGTTTTGGGCAAGTTTTTTTAGGTACTTATTCTTGGGGTACCTAGCTAGATCCGCCAAGTTTGGGAAGGTATAGAGATTAAAATGACCAAGATAATAAGAAAGAAAGTGATCGATTCCATTTTCTCAAAAAAATTAAAAAGTCATCGATCCCAATTCCCAAGTATACTATCATCTGTATAAACAAAAATCGGAAGATTAAATATTATAACCATTTACATTGACATTTAATTGGTTCACCACTTACACAGTCAAGCTTAAATAAATTATTTTTGCAGCCCACGCCTGGATGCCGGTGTTTGCTAATGTACATACAATTTTTAAAATCATAATGATCAAAGAGTATGTTTTAGATTCTAAATATATTCAATTTAAAATTTATTTGAAGGGTTGAATCCCGCAACCAAAAGTGTTGCTTATTTGGAATTGTCTTCACTTTTTTAATTCTATAATGTCATGGTTCACCCTAACATGACATTTTAGAATCTGAAACATACTCATTGATCATTATGTTTTAAAACTTGTATGCACATCAGCAAATACCAGCATCCTCACGTCGGCTGCAAAAGACATATAATTTTAACTTGACTTTGTAAGTGGTGAACTAATTCATGTCGATGAGAATGTTTACAATATAAGCTTAAAACAGCTAATAATGTGACAACTCTTTTATATAGATGATTGTGCCCACAAGTTTTTTATTCCTTTTTTTTTTGCAAAGAAAATACTTGGAATTATGACTTTCTCTCATGTTATGTCTGATGTAATCTAAAAATAGGAGGTATGTATTTTATTGATGTTCTTGGGGTTTACAGAGAAAAGGGAGTGTGAATAGTGCCCGAGCCTAGCTATCTTAGATTACATTATCCCCATAAAACGGGCCTTAGGGGGTATTTATAGAACGGGTGCCTTGTAGGCGGGCTTCTTGGACGAATTGGGCTTGATGGGCTCGGACTCGGTCTTCGGGCCTGGGCTCGTTGGGCTTTGACTCGGTCTTCGGCCCCGGGCTCTCCCGGTAGTGGGACCGGAGGGTAGAGTAAATATATCAGTAGCCCCCCAAATGGCCGGGCTTGCTTGTAAACACGGGCATTTGGACCCTGTCAACATCGGCATAAATAGAATATACTTTGGAAATACTGCCTCGTTTAAAACCTTATCAGGAAAAACCCAGTGGGATAAAAACCTGATGAAGGAAAAAAGAGTGCAGTGTGTATCCCCTTTTATGCGTATCGGAGTTTATTAAGATCCTGAATGCGCTGTTATCTGATCCTCCAGAGCCTCAATTGGAGAATGTGATCGTTCCTCGACGGCCTCCTGTCGGAGAATGGGAATACCTCTTAGCTCCTGAGGTCCTTCTTAGTAGAGAGGATCCTGCTTTGAAAATGTCTCTTCTTATTGGACATGTTATTCTCGCCAGTTTGAGCATCTATTGTTTTAATTGTGCCCGTGCACCTTTCATGTATGCTTGATTTTTAATGATTCAGGGCACCTGTAATTTTTATTGAAGTAGGTATCTCTATCCCGTGCTTCATAGCGAACTTGAGAACCTCAACCTGCGCTCGATTTTTGACGAACCTGTATTCTTCGGAACCTCGTCAGGTCCTTCACGTATTTTTGTTTTCGAACCTCGCTCGTTATTTAACTAATCAGGGTACCTATAATCCTGATTAAACTAGGGTACCTATATCCTTTACAGGTTCTTTTGCTAACCTTAGGACCTCCGCCATGGGCTTGTCATTTGAGAACCTGGCTCCTCTAGCCCTTCTTTGATGTCATAGTGAACCCAGCACCTCTGGCTCCTTGTAATTTGTGAGTTTGGCTCATCCTGCCTTCCGTATGCCTGCTTGAGGGTCTCCAACTTCTATTTGTGTGCCTATGACTTTGTTGTATTCTGTCCTGGACAAATGATATGGAAAATTTAAGGGCCCTTAGACCCTGCGGTTTCTGTTCTAGTTTTTTCCAACTCCAGCATCTGCACTTTGTTAGTAGGCTCACGTTCTGCGGGAGGTTCCAGCTCCCGGACCGCTTGGAGTTGTTCATTCCTAAGCTCTATATGACATCTTTCCAGGGCATCAGCGGGATTTTCGACTGTCTCCATTGTTTTCTTTTCCAAATCCTCTGGTCCGTTTGCTCCTTTGTGCCATATCGTTAACTTTATTTTCCTAAATTTGAAGTTGCCCTTTTGGGAGTGATGAACCTCGTTCTTTTTCAACTTCTCCCATCTTTTGTGGGTCTATCTTTGTGTTGGAGAGTTCCTGCCTCTCTAGGTGTCTTCTTTCCATAAATAGGTCCTCCAGGCGACCTCGCGGTATCTAGATCCAACCCCCTATATTGTTTCTTATAGGTTGGTCTTTTGGTACCTTTATGTAGTTTGGCTTCTGGTTCTTGTATTGGGCAGGTTTGTATCATTAGTAGGTTCCAAGGATTTTTTCCTCTTTCGCTGCGGTTTGGCAAGCTTTGTGATTTGATCCTATGTTTGGAGATCAGGGCCTCTTGTTTTGCCCATTATAATTGGGCGAGCCCCTCGCTCAGCTGGTTCTATTGAAGTAATTGTGACTCTTGTTGGGCTCCTTTTGCTTGTAGCCTCTGTATCTAGGTCCTGCATTGAATTGCTGCAGTGAGCCTCTGCTTCCTGCGCACTAGAGACTCTTCCTTTCGTTATGGTTTTGTGAGCTTCTATCATCGGCTCCTGTATAAGACATGGGCTCGAGGGCCTTAGCTTCGGGATAAACAACCCTTGAGCTTTTCGAAGGCTCTAGGCAGCATATGCCTTTGGCTTTTAGACTCAATGGTCCTTAAGCCCTTTTGAATATTTTGGGCATTATGTGCCTTGATTTTGGGGCTAAACAGCCTTTGAGCTAGCTTATTAATTGTTTTAGGTATACCTTTAGCTTTTGGGCTCAACAGCCCGTAGCTTTTTTGACCTGTGGGTATTTCTATACCTTTGGCCTAGATTTAGGCTCGGCGGCCTCTCAGCTTTCCTAGGGGCTCCATTTGGGCTTCAGAAGCCTCAGAGCTTCTCCTAGTGACTCTTACAGGTACTTAATACCCCGGTCGGACTGGATGTGAATTTAGGTATTCAATAACCTTTTGGCCTTTTTGTGCTTTCGGGTTTATATCGCCTTAGCAGGCCTGTTTGTTGTAGCTTTCGGCACGAGGGCCTTTGAGCTTCGAGGCTCTTATTGGTACAAGGTACCACGGCCTTGCTCTTTATAATTTTTGGGCACGAGGGCCTTTGAGCTTCGGGGCTCTTATTGGTACAAGGTACCACGGTCTTGCTCATTATAATTTTTCGGCGCGAGGGCCTTTGCCTTAAAAGGCTATTTGTGTTGTAGGATCTGTCTGAATTTTGCATTATATTTGGATTGCAGTTGCTTCATCGTCTACCTGCGATTTGTTGCAATTTTCTTCTCTAAGCAAGTTGATAGGCCTCGTTTACTCGAGAGAGCTTTTGGTTCCAATTGAGTCTGAAACCACCAATTTATGCTATAGCATTCTTGGACCTTTTCGCAATTTTTTGGCTACATTGAGGCCTTGCGATTCATGGTATCCACGAAGTCTCATGCATTTTATGATGTTCTTGCCTAACCTTTACCCTTTACTCTCCTTTGTCATCGAGCCTCACACAACTTGCTCCTGAAGGGAACCTGTGTATTTTGGAGCCGAATGTAGCTTTCTCCCTCGGACGAGTTTGTGAGAGATCATGTCCCCTAGGTAAGCTTAGGATTTCTCTAAGTCTGAGCTTGCCTATTTTATGCTTCGTTTTCATTGGAGCATGTTGCACTCTTTGGAGCCTCGAGCAGTAGCCCCAACATGGGCCATTTTATACTTTGTGCCCTATAATGAGCTTCGTCGGATGTTGGTGCGCTTACAGGAGCTGCTTGGGGTACCTATCAGCCCAATAAAGGCTTTGTGAAGGTTTGGTCACCTTTTGTGAGAGCCTGGTTAAATTTCACTTCCTGAGTGCTAAAGCTTCTTATTTCCTGAGGATCTGTGTAGAGAACCTGTTACTGTCATTGCGTCGTGCCAGGTTCTTCATAGGCTTCGTGTTTTTCGAAAGGAAGTCTTTTGTTCTCCTTTGATAGGAATCTGATTTATTTTTCATGATGATTCTCCTCTCCTATATTTTTCTTGCTTTGCTTAAAGCATGCTTCCTTTGAGGTGTATTTTGAAAACTGCTTTCCTCTTTTCCTCAGCACATAGCTTAGCGAGGGTCTCCAAATCCTTTCCCGCCTTTGTACGAGCTTCTTTAATAACCTTGTTCTTTGAACTTGGTTAATTGGTGCGAACCTCCACCTCTAGGTGTTGATTCGATCAATTGTTTCTTTCAGGGGTATCCTCGGCATCTTTTCCCGTGCCGTCACTTTTATTTAAAAACTTGTCTCCTGTATAGGAATCTTTTTTAGATATACTCATTTGTATGACTTTTGGAAAATCTAGCCCCTGCGGCTGGCATCTTAGTGTCTTTTAAGATGTCCGACCGCTACTATTTGCCTCCTTAGAATTTGTTGAGGCTTCTTTGAGCTTTCTGTAACTGCTTGGAATTCTCCATTGGCATCAATTATCTCTCTTGGAGCTCCACCTACAGTTTATGACGTTTGTTGTGGTTTTATGGGGCTTATGTTGCCACCACAGAAACTCCTTGAGGTTCGGGCATCTTCACGCGAACCTCCTGTTTGTCAGCCTTCTTTATTTTAGATTTTCTGCACCTAAGTGATTTTCTTTATGGCTTCAGGAAGTATTTTTTGAGCTTTCAAGCTTCTCGACTTTGACGTGTGCATTCATTGCGGGAGCATTTTTTGATAATTGCATCTCCTATAGAGCATCCTTTGACATCCTACGTCCCCTCTAAGGGAACCCCATGAGCAACCGTTGAGGCTTGACACAAACATAAACACTGGTCGTTTAATGGTTCTTTGGACCTGTTCATCTTGGAATCCAGAACCTAAATCCCAAAACCTAAAATTCATTTTACACTTAGACATGTGAATATACTTTGCTTGCGCCATTTTTCGTCTATTTGGGCTATACACTAGCGGTATTTGTATTTGTTTCTAGCATCCTAAGTCATATGACTCCTCCATAGTAGACTTTAGGATCTGTTCACCTTTATGGTACTAGAAGGAGGGGCTCCTTCCTTAGAACTTTGTACAGCTACTTGGCCACTTTTTATGCACCTATTCCAATAGTTTTGTTGAGCATTTTTCCTTCAGGAGCTTCTGGACCTTCACTAGATTTTCTTTTAGGTTCGAGCTTCTATTTTTCGTTCCGTCTTTATAGGAGCTTCGTTAAGGACCTATCATCTTGGCAGCATCTATTACTGAGTGTCTTTGCCTTCTCGTAAGCTTTAGGATCTGTTCATTTCTCGTGCGTTAGAACCTTAACGACGGCATGAGGGTGATTTTGCTCATGATCCTGAAGTTTGAAAAATTTGAGCCTTTCGCTGCAGGACCTGCTATTCCCATAGGACTTGCTATTGGGTCATTGGTGAATCATGAGGTTCACATAGGATCTTCAGGACCTATTCTGGTCTTTCTTCGTGGCTCAGGATCCATTTGAAGTTCTTGCTCAATTTATAGGAACCTGAAATTTCATTGTCGTATGCTTCGTTAGATTCATGGTGCTTCCTTAGAAGTTTTCATGAGCCATTTCTTTCAGAGGCTCCTGCCCTAAAACCTGGACATCTGACATGCACCTATTTTAGGACCTATGGCCGAGACCAATTTCAGGACCTCCATTATTCCAAGGATTCTACTTTGTTGAACTCCTTAGGACTTGTCTTCTTTTCCAATGGTATTATTGGAAAGTACCTGCATATCAGAATCTCAATTGAAGTTTCTTGGTTTTAGTCCATGTTTTTCCTTTTGATGTATTCATTTTGAGTATCCATCGGTTTCTCCCAGGATCCTCATTGAACATAAGTTGCCTTAAATCCTTTCTCACGAACCTTTGAAAAGATTTTCTTAACCTAATAACTTATATTCCTCATCGGGGAGGTACCACGTGAGCCATGCCCGAAATAAAATTGCATCAAAAAAATCATCATCAATATTGCATCAATACTAATTTCTTCTAGTTTTACATAATAATCATACACATCAATTTGCCAAATTGGCCATGACACACTTGGGCAACATAACGATATGCATTATAAATCATATGTCATGATTATCATGTGCATATTATGTCGTATACATAACATAAAATAAAAGATGAATTGTTTAGATATTTTGTACGGTATTTTCGGCGGCCAAATTAGCATTATACCCAACACATGGAGTATTAGCTTTTAAGGTACTCATTTGAGATTAAATTTGCAAACTAGCATGTGAAATGAATGAACATGATGATGTCGATGGTAATAACAAACTGACACATAATATTATCATATCATGCGTGTACATAGAACCTGAATTGTGGATCTGGTTCTGATTGTTCTTTTGCAGGACCTGTCATTTTTGTAGGACCTGCTCTTGGTTCACATAGGACCTTCAGGACCTTTGAAAAATTTTTCCGAGCCTAACAATTTATATTCCTCATCGAGGAGGTACTTCATGAGCCCTGGTTGTGTATCACTGGATGGGATTAGTTCCTGTCTACTCTTTTATAGGGCCTATTTTTGCAAACATGTTGGCTTGATAGGACCTGTTGTTGGATCCTTCAGGGCCCTGTTAATTCAACACGACCTGGTGTTGGATTGTTAGTAGGTGTGTGTTACCATCAACTCATGTTCTTCCTTAACGAGAATTTTATGAGCTCATGCTCTTCACTCCCCCTTTTTTTGGGTCCGAGTGAAGAACCTGTTTTATTTTATGAATTGCGAACCTGCTTGAAAACTTCAGGAGGACCTAAAAAATTTTTATTTTTATATATATAACATTTATATTTTTCCCGACAGATCTGGCAGTTTTGGTCCTCACGCGTGGGCTTCTTGGTCCGAATTTTTTTACTGCAGTATCTGTTGATCATTGATATGTTAGAAGCCTGTAGCGAATTTTAATTTGAACCTGTTATACCTTTTAATTGTTGGTGACTTTGTAGATTCTGTTTTCCGGACCTATTTTTTTTTACAAGCATCTCCAAAAACACCATATTTATTCGTTCCCGAGCATCTGTAAAATTTTCAGACCTATTAACCTGTTTATATAATACATATATATACATTCTAATTTTTATGAACTTGGTAAGATTCACTCAATGCATGAGGGCCTCCATGAATTCTGGGCCGGATGTGAGGTGCTGCCCACGCTCCATGGCACCCCCACTCCCCTAATATTTTTTTTTTCTTTTTCCTTACTCCTCCACGCGTTTTCTCCTCCTTTTCTTTCCTTTTCTTTTCTTTCTCATCTCTTTCTTTTCTTTTCTTTTTCTCGCCAGAGCCTCCTGCAACATTTCCTCCCCTGCTTTCATTTTTCTTCTTTTTCTTTTTTTTTTTTATATCCACTAATCAATCCGCAGCCACCTTTTGGCACCACTCCCCAGAACCTACAACCCAGCGATTCATGGAGGTGACGACAAAAGTAGGATTCGGAGGTGGTTGGGAGTCGCTCCGGCGAGACAAACAGTGAGAAGCGTCCTTCATCACACCGGCCCTCCTTTTGATGGCGATGGCGCGTCCAGGTGCGGCTCCTGGAAGTCCTTCCTATGCTCCTTACTCCGACGTTCTGCAGAGACAATGGTCTGGCAGTACATGGCGGCGACGGCAGTAGCAGGGGCTGGCGGCGACGGTGTTGGCTCCGACGGAGGCGCGTTTGAGAGCAGCTCTTGAGGGCCTCGACGGATCGGGATGGCTCCATCTTAGACCTAACCGGATCTGGGCAGACCCGGCTTTTCTCCTCCCCCCGCCTACCTGTAATTTCTTTTTATTTTTTTTTGTTCTTCGTCGTGGGTGGTGGATCTGCTCGGATCTATAAGATCCGTTTTATTTTGGATTGATTTTGTTGCTCGATTTCCCGAATCCGTTGTTTGTGCGCATAAATTTGTTCATCTTTGGATCGTTGTTTGATTTTGTGAACGGTACGCTTGGTATCCCATAGCCATGTACCTGTTCTTCTCGGTTTTTGGCAGCTGCTGTTCCGATGAGCACGATTGTCTGTGGTTGTTTGATTGAAAGGGGATGGACGGATTGAATGGTCTTAAACCGTAAATTGATCGTCCTCCCCAGTGGAGTCGCCACTGATGTAATCTAAAAATAGGGGGTATGTATTTTATTGATATTCTTGGGGTTTACAGAGAAAAAGGGGCGTGAATAGTGCCCGAGCGTAGCTATCTTAGATTACATTATCCCCATAAAACGGGCCTTAGGGGATATTTATAGAACGGGTGCCTTGTAGGCGGGCTTCTTGGACGAATTGGGCTTGATGGGCTCGGACTCGGTCTTCGGGCCTGGGCTCGTTGGGCTTTGACTCGGTCTTCGGCCCCGGGCTCTCCCAGTAGTGGGACCCGCGGGTAGAGTAAATATATCAATGTCGGTCATTTTAAACTATGTGTTCCGGATAAGCCTACACAGAACAAATACTTTGATTTTTAAAAACTATTCTGCAAAGAAAAAAAAAATACACGCCCTAAGGTGACAGTTGGTTAGTGAATTCAAACGCCCGAAATCAATATTTAATACAACTAATAATGTGACTTTTTTTTTAATAGATGATGGTATTGAATTATTGATGACGACTAGAGCTGCAAAGTCCACATCTCACCTGCCAACTAATAAACGTGGGCTTGGGTGACCCAGGGCAGTGGTGAAGTCAGATAAAAATTTAGAAGGGGCCAATGTAAAAATTTGTGTAATGGTAAGGACTTAAATGAAAAAATAAAATTTAAAGGAGATTAAAGGCTTGTTTCATCCTTGTATTACGTGTTAAAGTTGAAATTTTTCCATGTGTTAGATCTTAGCTTCCTTTCATCCTTTTGTTTACCCAAGTTGGCCTACTTTGGTCTCTCTCGCCGGAATCCGGGGGAAAATGCTGACGTGACGAATTTTCCGGCGCCACGTCAGCATATGTGAAGCCCACATGTCAAGCAAGACCAACAAATCAAACCGTATAAAAACCCCGATCAGTTCGCCCATCCAAATCAAACCGGTTCGACCCGATCGGTTCGCCTATCCAAAAGACTTATTTTTAATTCTTTTTTCCTTTTATGACTAAAATTTAATTTTTAAAAAATTTTTAATTAATTTTAAAAAAATTAGAAATAAAATAATAATTTGTACTAATTAAATAATAACCTATAATGATCTAATTTCTTTAAAACCTTTCATTAAATTAAAATTATTTCAAAAATAAAGTAATAAATTATACTAATTAAATAATAAATTTTAAATATAAGTTATTATTTAATTAGTATAAGTTAATTTTTCAACAAATTTTTAGTTCAATGAGTTTTGTTAAAGAAATTAATTTTAACAAAAAAGGAAAGGAAAAAAAGAAATGAACAAACCGGATTTGAAAAATAAATTTATTTGGTGGGCCAACTAGTCGGGACAAATCGGTTCGATTTTTTTGTTCCACCTGACATGTGGATTCCTCATATGCTGACGTGGAGCAAGAAAACTTGTCACGTTAGAATTTTCCACCGGATTCTGGCGAGAGGGGTCATAGTAGGCCAACTAGGGTAAACAGAGGGACGAAAGCATGGAAAAATCTAACATAGGGATGAACTCCAACTTTAGCGCTCAACACAGGGATGAAACAAAATCCAATTTAAAAGGGGCCAAATATATATCGCAATAGGATTTATTTAGTAAAGTAAAAAATCCCGGGAGAACCATGGCCCCCTAAGCCACTGTCATTGACCAATGTAGCTATACTTCAAGGGCACTTTGAGGCTTAAATCAACGTAGTGTAGGATACAGAATTAACTTAAGGGAGGGTATGAGTGGCTTGAATGACTTACCAGTGGCTTCAGGAGTAATGTTCCTTGTATAGTTTGTTGTGAGGCTACTAATATGGATTCGGCAAGACGTGGAACAACATTTGATCAAGAAGATCGTGGACCAGGTCTTAGTCCAGTCGTTGCAAGCCTTCTGGGATTTAGGGAACCAAGCGTGGGAATGTGACCCAATTTGGTTATAAGAAGTTTGTGTTGGAATTATTTAACATTTATGGACTTATATTATTAATTACAATTATGTTAAAGACTGTCTAATTTTATGAGGCCATTAAGTGATCTATTTTGGGCTCTGAAGACATCTATAATGGTATGGACTTTTATGTGTAGAAACTCAATACTAGTAATTAGAGTTTTATGGGAATCCTAATTGATCTAGTATATAAAGAACAACATTTAGGGTTGTGGTCCCCAAGATTATTCCTGCGTTAATTTTCTCTGCCCCATCACAGAAAAATACACCAGACCAAATCTTGGAAACTCCCAATCCTCTCTCAAGTCACCGTTCAAACTTGTTCACCATGAATTCAGGTACGCCTTTGATTGTTTAATAATTTATCAAGATATTTAGGCATAAAGTATTTAATTATTCTAACAATTGGTAGCGGAGCCTACTTGATTAAATTGTTAGATGTCAATAAAGATGATTGAAATTTTATAGCATGAGGGCTGAATTTTATTTTCGGCAATTCAATCATTATCTGATACTTGATTTACATATTAATGGCATGTTTTTGTAAATTGTATGATATACCTGAATTCTGGAATCGGTGTATTCCTTTTGTCGTGTATTATTTGATTAGCACATGCTTGGTGGATTGATTTTTGGGCAAACAATTGTCAATTGATGATATACCAGTCATTATATCTAATGTGACTAAGAAATATATCTTCGGCAAAGGCTTTTAAGGTTTCCATTGTTTTTCCTTTTAATTATGTATATAATGGCATATGGTTTAAAATCGCATAAGGTTGAGCTATTTTTATTTGGCCATGTTTCTGTAGTGTCAAACACTCACTGCTTACTACATATTGTATGATTTACACATGTTTCGACGATTGAGTGCTATGCAAATTCGGTGGAGACACATCGGAAAGCGATTTTTATTTGGCATACGTTTTGGATTTGGACAATTGAATTGTTATTGAGAATTGAACATGTGGCATGACAAATTCGGTGAATTGAACTTGTGGTACTTTGTAAATTGTACGTGCAATGCAAATTTTGGTATGACAAATTTACTTTAAATTTTTTTCTTTCCTTGGGTTGTCGTTTGGTAAATCATTGTGTGCTATGGCATGCGCCACAAATTTATTTTATAATTTGCCTAGAAGGACTAAATTTAAGGAATATTGTATTCCTACAAAATATATTTTGTGAGGTTAAATTCAATATCTGGTATTATTTTATTTTGGGATGTCGAGTATTTTAATAGAATAATTGAAGCAACATGTTACCAATGTAACCTCTCTTGTGTAGATTAATCTATTTTAAAATATGAGATAGCGTATATGTGTTATTTATACGAATAGTAGTCAGCCCAACGGAGGATTGTTATTTTGCCAAATTGCACATATACTTGTGGTGATAAATATGTGATGATTATCCGGTATGCCATGTGAATAATAAGTCGGTCCAATGAAAGGCTTATTATTTGACAGGTTTAATCATCAATATTTGATTACTACATTGAGAGTACCACTTACAAGTTGATATTTTCTGTCCAACCACTAAAATATCAATGTTGTGCTAGGTATCTTGTTTGGAGCCCACCATACAGATTGAATTTAATTGCTATGTTTTACATACAGTTTATAAAATTATGAGCTGGATGTATTTAATTCTCTATTCAGCTATTACTTCTGCTTATATGGTGTGTGTAAGTATCAATTTTAATGATACTAATGACACAAATTTTGAGATTTGGATGAGAACGTTATGATTGTTCTCAATTTCATAAGATATGGGCTTTGCACTACGGAAAGACTACTTACCCCTCATACAGATAAAATTTCCCATTAGATTAAACAGCATATTTAGATGTGGGAATGTTATAATCGTATGAGTCTCATGATCATAAGACATGCAATTTCAGAGACCTTCAGGGGGCAGTATGTCCAATGAGGATAAAGTTAAAAATTTCTTAAGAAACTTTAAAAAAACTTTGCCAAGAGTATAAAGGTTGAAACAAATTTATTAGAATCAAAATTTTTTTCTAAAGGCATAAAGGATAGGGAATATAAGGGAGTACATCGTGAAGATGTCTCATTTTTCTCTAATCTTAAAGGCATTAAAGTTTTGCTCATATTTGGTATTTACATATCTTCTTGCACTCTATGGTGAATCTAAAGTGAGCTTAATGCTCGTAAAGAATCAAGATTTCTTGATAGGATCATTATGTGCAAGTAGATTATATATTTGAAGAGAGCAACTAGAAAATGCTTGATTGGCAAATTCCTCTAAGGACTACAAAAGGAAAAGAGAAAATAAAGCTGCAAGTGAGATACCATAAAGGAAAGTGCAAAAGTAACAAGCTTTGGTTTTTACTTGTTATTTTTGCGAGAAGGGTGGAAATATAACCCAATTATGCGCCATTGGGCGTGTTGAGAAAAGTACTTATCTTGTTTTGAAGTTAATTTGACTTATGTACCAAGACACTTTATGGATAGATTTCAATTTTACTATTCAGATGAGTGTATCGATGCAAGGTTTGTTGATGTGCCAAAAGCCAAATGATATTGAAAGATACATCTTTATGGGGCAATGGCATGTAAATCAATCTTAATTGAAGCCTTGAGGCTTTCTAGGTTGTTAATGAGAACTGAATAGTATTTGAATTTAAAAGAGACCTTTCGGTACAGTCTTTTATACAGAATTTAGTTTATTTCTATTACGGACAAATCAAATTATTCTTGTCCATTTAGAAATAATAAATTTTGTATTTTAGATGGAATTTAGTTTATTTTTTTTTTGGACAAATCTGGTTATTCTTGTCCATTTAGAAATAATAAAGTTGGTCTTTTGAAAATTCAAATTCTATTGGTACGAGTTCTCAATTTGTAAATGACAACCTATATTTAAGGCTTCATATATTGAAATCTTGCATGATAAAGCATGGTACAAAATAGAAATTAACTAATATAGAATAAAGTTATTATATCTATTATTGGTGGCCACAATGATAGATATAATAAATAAGGTGGAAATTTTTTAAAGCCTTTCTCTCAATTCTGAGAGGTATATGATTTTCAGTACACAATATTGTGTAAAATTAAGCATGAGTGATATTGCTGAAAGATACAATAAAATACTTAAGGACATAGTAAGATATATAATTAGTCATTCTATTTTACCAATTTTGCTCTAAGAATAAACACTAAAAATGCAGCTTATATCCTCAGTAAGGTTACAGTTAAAGTAATAGCTAAAACTCCTCATGAAATATAGACAAGCTAAAAGCCTAATTTAGGCATCTATTCATTTGGAACGATCCAACTAAGGGTAGGCCATTTAGGCCAACATAAAGAATTTGGATCTAAAGATAGGTAGCTACTACTTTATTAAGTAACTTTGAATAATTATGAGGTTTCAAGTTCTTTGTCTCATAATCCAGTTATTTTGTGATAGAAATTCAAATTTTTTTTACAAAATTGAGTTTGGAGGGGAAGATAAGATGGAAAATATTTTCTTTGAAGAGGAATTTATTTCTCTTCTTATGGTATTATATAGACAATGATCAGTTTTTCATCACTGTTGTTATTCAACATAACATTGTCATTCTCTGAAATTTAGAAATCATTCATACGGTTCAAATTCAACAACTTCAAGAACAAGTGCCGCTATAGAAATGCACTTGAAAAAGGAAAAGTACAAATTCGGATGATTATATTGTCTTTTCCTAAGAACATAATGGTGATATAGGATTGATGAAAGATGATTTTATCATCTTCCATCAATTCATAAAGAGTTCTTATTCTCAAACGTGGAATAATGCCATCAATAATGAGATTAAGTCTATGAAAGATCAAGATATTTATGATCTTGATGAATTGCCTGAAGGTTAGAAACCGATTGGATACAAACAGTTATTTGACACCAAACGGATTTAAAGGACAATTTTGAAAGATATAAGGTTCGTCTTGTCATAAAGGACTACACTCTAAAAGATGACATTGGTTCTAAAGAGTCTTTCTCTCCAGTTTCAAGGAAAGACTCTTTCAAGATAATAATGGCACTTGTTGCTCATTTTATCGTTGAGCATTAGATGGATATAAAGATTGTGTTTCTCGATTGTGATATTGAAGAGACAATTTATATGGTGCAACCATAGAATTTGTGTTGGTAGACTCAAATAAAATAGTTTGCAAATTAAAAGAATCCATCTATAAGCTTAAACAAGCTTCCTGTCATTGGTATTATCGTTTTTATCTAATATTGATCTCGTTTGGTTTTGAGATAAATATCGGTGACAATTTTGTATACCAAAGGTTCAGTGGGAGTAAGGCTATTTTTCTGGTTTTATATGTCAACGACATATCATTTGCTAATAGCGAGATATGCATAAAGTACAAACCAGTTTCTAATACTTTTAGAAACAAAAGATCTTGGTGTTGCCTCTTTTGTCTTAGGAATTCAGATACGTTGAGATTATTCTCAAGGTATTCTTGAACTGTCACAAAAGAATTATCTCGTTAAGGTTCTTAGCAAGTTTTAGAATAAAAGATTATAAACCAGAAAATACCCCTATTTTCTAAAAGAGACAAGTTTAGTCTCGATTAATGCCCCGAGTATAAGGTGTAAAATTTATTATGCATCTACAATAAAGGTCTAATATTTGCCCAAGTATGTATAAATCTGGATATAGCATACACTCTTGGGATATTAGAGAGACAAAATATCGGAGTAACCCTAGAATGGATCATTAAAGAGCAGCAGGAGGGTTATATGGTATCTGTAGAGAATAAAATGTATATGCTCACATATAAGAAATTAGAATCTATAGAGATCATTGGGTATTATGATTCTAATTTTGTTGGATGCCAATAAGGTAATTAATTCATATTTAGGCTATATTTATTTGCTAACTGATGAAGCTATTACTGAAAGAGTGTTAAGCAGACACTCAATGCTTCTTCCAGTATGACAGCTGAGTTTATAGCCTATTTTGAGACATCCGAGTATAGAATATGGCTATAAAATTGTCACTAAGCTGCAAATTATGGATGGTATTGGTAAGCCACTAAGGATATTGTGTGACAATTGTTAGTGTAATATGCCCAAAAACCAATCAATGGATGTTTTATTTGTAGTCATGTATACACATTAAGGTTATTCCAATAAATATTGTTTATGAGATAAACGCTTGCACATATTTATAACCCTAGAATATTTATATATTCTTAAATGTCCCTAGTCGATTATTATTATGGATGGGTTGTAATAATAAATTAAGACTAGCGTATGTTGAGAATTATATGTGATATGAATTCTACATACGGAACGCTACATGGAACGTTATATGATTGTCATTAGCGGTTCTTATATGTATTGTCCTTAGACCTGTGATCATCAAGGTTCCCAACTTATGAGTCGTATATTTTGATATTACTCTTGGCTACTTCGTAAATGAGTAGTCTTAGTGTAATCATTGGGTATATAATAAATATGTAGTGGGTTTTGTATGATTTAGGGGATTTGTCCAATCCATATAACAGGTATATTATCGGATGGTTTCTTGATAGAGTTGAACTGTAAATGCACGGTCGTGCTCGGATTATGATATGGTGATATCATTAGTATCCGTTTTACACAGTTAGCTCGAGGATCAAGAAACCGAGATTAAACATATGCGAGATTGAAATATTTCATGTCTCGTGTTTGATCTTGATAATGGGACGAAGGGACGATGACATGTTTCCGAGGCATATTGAATCAGTACTGATCTTGTCGTTCGGGTAGCAATGATGTGTTGTCGGACGCCGCTCTTTGCTTATAATTGTAAATGAGTTTACAATTATTGCCGGATGTTACAAATGCCTACAGGGTCACACACTTAGAATCGTTGAATCGAGCAGGTGGTTGAACCGTGGTTGGACCAAGGTTCGACCAGATGTGGTTGGACCATGGTTGGACCGTGGTTGGACCAGGGTCGTTTTGGGCTGGTTTGATACAATAATTGTCAGAATTATTGAGCCAAACCTGATTGCTTGTGATGTGTAATCCCATTAGTGCTTAGTGATAGACAAGATAATGGGTATCTTAATCATGATGGGCCATTATGTTGGCCATTACTCTAAGCACTAATTGAGTGGCATAATTAGATTATGTTTTAGGTTTTTGGCTGATTGCATTCTGGTTTTTTAGAGCCTTGAGAGTGTGTTTCAGACCAGTAAGAACACACACAAACACTCACCCATTCTTTGATAAAGAAAGTAACACCACATAGCTCCCGGAAATCCGTAGCTAGCACCACGGTTCGGGAGTGGTTGGGTTGGAGATCGTGAGACGTTTTCCGGCTGTGATTGATGGTTCGTGTGGATACCGTAGAGGAGTAGGATATCCTTCCGGCTCTAGCTGATTCTGTTCATCAGTTGGGTGAAAGACCTCAACCGTTTCAGGTATGTTCGTTTTTGTTATTCGGTTTAGCTACCCTTCACTTGGATCCTCCATGTGTATCCGGTTTTTCCGATAAATATGTTATTGCATTTGATTGTCAACTTGCATGCCCGGATACTTACAACAATTAATAAGTCATTGTGTATTCCATCAATAACAGCACCTCAATAAATTTTTGCTGTTAAAGAGTTCAGAGAGAACAAGTGCGTATAGAACATATTGGGACAAACTCCATTGTTGCGGATCCGCTCATTAAAGAGATTACCAGTTAAGGTTTTTCATGAGCACACTGCTCATATGAGCTTCAGATTCGTCATTGTTTGACGAAATACAGTTTCAGCGGGAGTGTGTATTTTGTTATTCTTATTTTTGGAAGCACTTAGTATTTCTGCAGAATAAAGTACATTTGGTTTATTTATTCTCTGAACATGTTATTATGGTTTGATCTCATAAGGTTTGACGACCAGTTGGAGATAGGCATGTATGATCACATTACATGTAATTTTCATGCTACACATCCATACTTGATCTATGTCATTGAATATGTTAGTATGGTGACCATTGATGGGACAAGTTACGAATAAGTGTAACGAAGGCTGCTTTGATCTCATGCTAATGTAGTAGATGGACTAGATTGTTTAAGGAGATATTTCAAGAAAGACAATCATTTTTGTGCACACTCTGGAATATAATTTTCTTAAGAATAATATAGCCCAAGTGGGAAACTATTGGAATTACTTAACATTTATGGGCTTATATTATTAATTACAATTATATTAAAGACTGAAGTTTGGTCCTCTGAAGATGAACAAACTGATATTGCTCAACTCTGTATGGCCACATCAGCTACATCATCCACTCAACCTCATGTTGAGGAAGCCCCAGATAATCCTCCGGGATATGGTCAAGCTAAGGATACGACTCAATCTACTCAGGGCCACACTCAGATTTCTACAGAAACCCCAATGGCTGATCCATTTGATCCACCTCCTAAGCCAACGGTGGGACCCTGTTTTACTATTGATGACATCCCACCATCAAAATGGCAATCCCGATTTACTGAATTTCGGGCATGGATTGAAAACCAGCGAACAGTTACAGGACAGTCTCTCTATCTTATCCTGAAGGAATTCATCTCTAGATTCATTGGAACACTATGGGAATGGTTCAATAAAATGCAAGATTCATTGAAGGCAAATTTTCACACTGCCAAGAATACTGACGAAGTCATTTCATACTTCTACTACTCATTCCTTGGAGAACAAAACTCAAGAATCGCCAAGAATCTGAATTCTATTAGATGAAGTGTTGTTCCATGAAGAAGAAAGATATTGATTTCCATTACCAAAGAATGCTGAAGTACTATTGGAGATTGGTCACAGATGATAAGTCCATAAATACATTGAATCAGACGTATCTTACTTCATTGCCAGAAGAGCTCCAACCTTCGGTTCGCAGAGCAATTACAACACAAAAAATTAATGTTGCCCAATCAACGATCGGAGTACTTCATCAGTTGGTACTTGAGTCCGTTGAAACACTCTATGAAAATCAGGAATACTTTTCTAAATTTCTGACCATGAAAGTACCTTGCAAAAACCCTAGCCTGAATATTAAATGCAAAGATACACAATGCTTCTGCAAGAAGCAATCACACCGATTTCTTAAAAAGCAGTTCAAAGGAAAGTTCAGAAAATGGACACCTTTTCGAAAAACAAAAGGTCGCCATAGGTTTTTCAAGAAGAAGTCTTGAAAAGAAAAGAATACTAATCGTTGTTACTTTTGTGGAAAGAAGGGACACTTTGCAAAAAATTGTCTAGTTAAGCCAGCCAAATCGGCAAAAATGATTCAGCAGATTGAACTCAATGACTCTGACGGGGATATTGAATTTCTTTACTCCGAGCAGGAAGAAATGAATCATGAAACCATCTTTGCACTTGCTATCATAGATGATGATGTTTCAGGCTTAGATTCCTCTTCATCTAAGGAAGATATTTCAATCTTTATGGCCCAGCCAACTCAGCCCACTCTGACCAGCCCACATGTCAAGTGGTCAATCCTACCAGATAAGTATGAGAAGCCCATCCCAGTCATTGGTTTTATGGATACAGGAGCCCAAAAGAGTATCATGAATCCATAAATTCTACTAGCTCATTATTGGGTTAAGCATGAGCAACATTTTCGGGCTGCAAATGGAAAGGTCTTTACAATCCATCTGATCACAAAGCGAAACATAGGAATCCAGTTCTTTCCTAGATGTGTTGTCTGGGTTAAAATTCTTGGTTCACATCTTCTAGATCATGATATCGTGGCTGGTTTTGATATTTATCCAAAGGCTAAGTCTCTTCAAATTTTGCCAAATGGACTCAAGTACAAAAGGTTTTTTAAGCCTTACACAGACATTATCAAGATCTATTCTTTGGCCCAAGTCCCAGCATCTTTTGAAGCGGTTCGTGATTTACTTCTCAAAGCATGTGCAGACTCTCATGCAGATTTCAATCATCCTTTTCCTTTATGGAAAAACAAGGAGTTTTTTTATCTGCTTTCCATTCAAGAAGAATGAAGACGTTAATCCAACAAAAGCCAGTCATCCTAGTATGACTCCTTCTGATTTGGCACTTGCAAGAGAAGAATGCAATCAACTGCTCTCTTTAAAGCTGATTGAACCCACAAAATCTGAGTGGGCATGCCAAGCATTCTATGTGGAAAAGCGCACAGAAAAGTTATGTGGGAAGAAGAGGCTTGTTATTGACTATAAGCCACTTAATCATTTCCTACGAGATGATAAGTTTCCCATTCCGAAGAAAAAATTTGTTTGTCCATCTCAAAGAAGCCTTCATCTTCTCCAAGTTTGATCTCAAAGCAGGTTTTTGGCAGCTTGGTATCCATCCGGAAGATCGTCCAAAAACAGCTTTCTGTATTCCAGATGCTCAGTATCAGTGGACAGTCATGTCATTCGGTTTGAAAGTAGCCCCATCTCTTTTTCAGAAAGCAATGACAAGAATATTAGCACCAATACTCCACTGTACTTTGGTGTATATTGATGATATCCTTCTCTTTTCAAAAGACGAAGAATCCCATCAAGCATTGTTGGAAGACTTTCAAGCTATTGTCCAAAGATATGGCATCATGCTGTCGGAAAAGAAAAGCTTTATTGGACAACCTCAAGTAGATTTTCTTGGCATGAAAATCTCATCAGGCCACTACAGTCCAGCACCACATATTGCACAGGAATTGCTCACCTTTCCAAATGAACACATGTCCCCTAAAGAAGTCCTGCAGTTTCTTGGCATTGTCAATTATCTTCGCAATTTCATCCCAAAAGTAGCCACCCCCACTTCAGCCCTATCAAAAATGCTGAAAAAACACCTCCACCATGGAGTCAAGAATAGACAACAGCTGTCCAACAGTTGAAACGAATAGCCCAGAATCCTCCACCCTTGAAGATTCCTTCTATAGGCATATGCATCCTTCAGACCGATGCTAGTGACCATTATTGGGGTGTTGTTCTCCTAGAAGAAATTGACAACGTGAAACATCTTTATGGGCATGCTAGTGTACAATTCAAAGTCTCTGAAAAGCATTACCACACCATTTACAAGGAGATTTTAGCAGTCAAAAATGGGATCAAGAAATTTGAATTCCATTTGATTGGACATGACTTCAAGATACAGATGGATAACTCCTCCTTCCTAAAGATTTTAGTTTTCAAGAACAAGTCCCTCCCGGAGAAACAATTATTGCACTGGAAGGACTGGTTTGCAAAATATGACTTCCATGTGGAGCATATAAAAGGCCAACGCAATGTTCTTGCAAATCTACTTTCCAGACCAAAGGCCATCTCCATCATCCAACCTTCCCAGACTCCCCAAGTCATTCCTTTTATTAATATGGCTACCCCTGTTCAAAACACATCTCCTCTTGGAAATGAAGTTCAAGATATCATGAATCTTTCAGCCACTGAACCTGTCATACCCCCCATCCTTCGAAGACCTAATACCAGACATAGTATCCAGACTTATACTAGAAATCATCTATTTCACTTCAAAACTCTGGTTCATGAAGCACTTGGTGATATCTCTCCTGTCCTAGGTTTTTCCCGTTACCTGGTCGATACTCCTTATCATGACATTCCAAGCCTAGGCACCACACCATGGCCCATATCTTTATATTATTACCTCTGGTGTCTCACCATTCTGTATTATACCCTCATCCATATTCCTGTACATCCGGTACTATGACACCTCCTGAATAGAAATGCTCACACTTCCAAGTGTTGGTTCTTCCTCCAAAATTTTGCTCCTCTCTCCTGGTGGACTATTGCTGCTTATGTGGTACTTCATCGACCATATGTTCAGCATAACTCCTCCATTGCCCCTCGACCAGTTGTTCACATATGGAAAACCATTGAAGGAACTATTGCTGATATACCCCACCTAGCCAGTGAGGCAAGAAGCTTTCTCTACAGTCTCAATGGATTCACAATCCCCGGAAACACCAATATAACCTCAATCTCTTTGGTTTCCACCCCTGGTAGACCTGTTGCAAGCCACACAGCTGATATTCCTCCAGCAGTTCCCATTGAACTTCGAAATTGGGCACAATGGCTTTGTCATCATCTTTCTGTCTCACCAACTCCATCTACTGTTTCGAGGTCCACACAAACTGATGAGGATCCCATCACAAACTTTGACTCGGCACTTTACAGGTCATCCCGAGACCCTGACTCAGACGGTGACCATGATTGCGACATGACGGACTTGTATCATGATTGCAATTCGGAGGACCAATCAGGAAATAAAGTATTAAAGTGTGCTGTATTATTAAAATGTAATGAGTGTACTGTAATAAGTCGGAGGATGAGTCATTACCCACTTTTATTTGTCTTTTATGTTGTATTATTAATGTTTGTTGTAAACAGAATGATGAGTCATCATCATCCATCACCCTTTTTCGTGTGTTTCAGTATGCTCCAGTCTATATAAGGGAGCCTTGTAAACATTAGAGGACATCACAACTTCCATTATGAATAAAATTCTGTGTGTTTTATACATCATGACTCTCTAGATTTCTCTCTCTTCTGTAAAATTCTTTTGGACAATAGTCCTATTACTCTTTTCTTCTTCTATCATGATGCTACGGTCTCCATCTTTATGAAATCGCAAAAGGGGTTTGAGTTCCGATTGCCACCTAGAGTGGATCTTTCTTTACTCACCATGAGCGGTTAAAGTGGAAGTGAGGGCTTCTTTTTTGGTTTTGCCTCAAGGGTACAAGAAGAATAACCTTCTCTGGCCAACATGTCTAATGCTTTTGTATAGACTGGGATAGGTGGTAGAGGACTGAGTTGACAGGGACCGATCCATGGGGCATCGGGATCATCTGGTCCAGGTCGTTTGTGCCTCAGTTGGCGACAAGAGATAGGATAACTTCTCTTGGGCTTCGGAGTAACTGGGGGAACTGCTTCCAAGCCCAAATCAGATAACTCATCACAAATGCAACCTGGTTCACACATGGTTGGGTCTATATCCCAGACAAAATGGCCATTGACATGGGATGCATAAACGTGTGATCCATCAGGGTGGAAATATGCTACTGGAACTTTCTTTTCTTTAGGAGTAGGAACTGGAACGATCATATAAGAATAATAAAAAGAAGAGGAGGAAGAAGAAGACTCAGATTTTCCATATGTCATCTTCACAGTTCCATCTAACTGCTTCTGAAAGGAAGGCTCTAGAAATTGCACCGGTTGTTTATTTCGTTGTAGCTTTTCATAATTAGTAAGCCATTTACCCAACATAACTTTAAAAGTTTTATAAAAAAAATCTTGACCTTAAAAGCATTTAGTGTACCAGACTTAAATAATACATGCCAAAATAAATAGAAGAGCTTTGGAACATGAACACTTAGTAATTTTCTATGACCAATTGTTTCTAGCTAGTTTTTTAAATTAAATATTGCTGTGTATATCCTATATCAATTATTAGCAAACTGAATAATAACCATCATAATTGTGTGGAAGGCTACGGTTCTAGAAATAAATAGGTAAGGGGTTTACCATCACCCTACTAGTGTGCCTGTTTTCATAAGCAATATATATAAATAGATAGATATATATATATATATATATATATTATACTAGTTTTTCTAAATATATAATATAATTATTTTTTAATATTAATATTTATTCAAATAAAAATTAATAAATGAATGATGTAAATAGGAATTATTAAATTATATTACTGTTTTTTAATGTATTTCGACATGATATAGTAATATACTATTATGATGGCATTCTAAATTATGATTCATTATTATTAATAAAAAAAATTCATACAAAAAATTTTCCAAATTGTAATTCATTATTATTATTATAATTTCTTATTATTATTACAAACTCATTATTATTAATACAAAAAAATTTCCAAATCATGGAAAAGAATAATAACTTTAAATTAATCTGTGAAAAAGTATAAGGGGAAATGAGAGTGATTTTTTATATTTGTAAATTATTTATTCATCTTTTGTAATTTTACATAACAATTCATGTATTTTTATTATTTTGGTTAAAATTTTCATGATATATCATAATGTTTACTGATTTTAGAATATGAAAAATAATATAATCGTTGTTCTTGATTTTGATTTTTGCTAAGTGTTTAAGATCTTTTTTGTAATTATATTTTTTCGAGTACTTATTTTTTTATTACTATTATTCGTATAATCTAAAGGGATAGGAACTCTTCAGAAATAAATTTTTATATAGCAATCCTTAAATTAATTTTTTTTAACGATATTTGTTGATTTTCATGATATTATATGAAACGCCCCGACCCGTATTTACCACACACAGTAAACACGTGCCGAAACTGTAACGACCCAACCAAACAAAGCCCAGCATACAGTGTATATAACAGAAACTCGGGCTCAACAGCCCAAAATAAAAACATCAATAACGTAATAACCGGCCCAATGGCCCAACAACAGCAAAAGTAGCACAGCGGAAGACTTAATAACTCACAAAGACACTGTATGTGACACATGATGCAAACTATGGATCCAAGTCCTGTCCAAGGGATAACGCCGCAGCCTGTCTGGAATGCACCAAACCTGTACCACAAATAATCCATCCTACGGGATGAAAGCCCGCATGTGAGGGGTGAGTCCGAAGTGCTCACCGACGAAGGATAGACAATCAATATGCAACACTATAAATTACTCAAGTCGAAAACAAGGAAAAACTGCCAAAATACACCAAACTGAAAGACTCAACCCAAAACCGGTCCATGACCAAAAAGACTCTAATAAAAATCTAATTTTCCAATTTTATCTTTCCGGGTCCCGTCACGGATGTTCTCAACATATCTCGGGTGCCAGACCAATTCCAAGAGAACCCAAGGATCGACATCCCAAAAATAAGAACCCAGGGATAGACATCCAAAAAAATAATCACGGGATAGACATCCCAAGCATAGACATGCTTATCACAAGTAACCCAGTCATGGCCACCACGAAACAGTCTTAAACCATCGTGTAACGCCCCGATTTTCGGTAATTAATTTCTATGGATTTTTCGAAATTATTGGAATTTTATTTCCAATTTTACCCTCGAAGAATTTGGGAAAATATTAATTTTAAATTGGAATTTATATCTAATCTGGTTCTATCGGAATAATTGGTGTTCTGGGGTGAAACGCGAAGGTTATTGTTGTTTTAATTAAACTATGTCGTTTGGGGACTAAAGGAAAAATAAAATAAAATAAATCAAAACCCTTCTTCGCGCATTGACCAGACCAGGGAAGAGTTGATCGTGCCCAATACCCAAAACGACGTCGTTTGGTCCTTGGCCGGCCAACCCTAATTTCCCTATCTTTTTCTTTTTTCTTTCTTCTCTTTCTCTTTTCTTTTCTCTTTAGCCGCTCCACCCTTTTCTCTCCCGTTTTTTTCTTTTCTTCCCCACAAAATCCTCTGCCTAGAATCATGGCTTGACGGATTGTAATCGTTTTTTTTTTCTTATTGGTTCCATTACATCACTTTTACGATTCAACATCTCTCTCTCCTGCTTTCACTCGTCACCATCAACAACTCTCTCCTCCCTCCCAAATCCACCATCATCAACCTCTTTTCTTCAATTCACCTGCTGCACTTGGATTGCCGTTTAGGGGCTGTCGTTGTCGTTACCAACGAAGGAGAAGGCTCGAGGCGACGGGAATTGGGCGAAGAACTCGAGAACTGAGTTCTGGTATCGCGCCGTCGTGTCTTCGTCCGCGTTCGGTAAGCCTACGCCTCCCCTCTTCTTCTTTCTTGTACTTTTTGCTTCTTGGGACCATTGATTGAATGGTGGTTTGGATTCTTTTTTTTTTTTCTCTTTGGTGGCGAGTCTGTGGCTGTCCTAGCGGTTCATGGCGGCGGGAGTGTGCTGCGGTTGTATGGTCAGTTCGTGAGGGTGGTGGTCTGGATCTAGTCGCAGTGGACGCGACGGGGTGAGGTGGTGATGGCGGCTGGGTGTTGCTTTTGTGTAGTGGCCGACGACTGCAAGGGATGTGTGGCCGTCGGGCAGTGGCGAGCTGGTGGTCGGGTTTGTGGATTCCGATAGAGTAGAGGTTGCTCGAGTTCCTAGTCGCAGGCAGTGGCTGGTTCGGGGCTGTGCTGTAGGTGGTGGTTTCGCAAGTTATTGGACGGACTTGGTCGGGCAGCAGTTGTTGGTGCTCGGGGCAGTGGATACGGCATATAGGGGTGCTGGGTTCGGGGTTTTGGTGACGGATCCGAGACCCGAGGTGCTAACAATGTTAATTTGCTTCTTCCAGTAGGTGTTTTGGTGTTTTTAATTGGTCTTTTTCTTGGGTTATGTTGTTTTGTAGACATGGATTTGTGGAGTTGGATGTCGTGTGGCTGATTTTGGTATTTGACAGTTTGTTAGGGAAATGTTTCTGGGATTTGTTGTGAAATTCCAGAGAAGCTTGGCCGGAATACGGCGAACGGTTTACTGTTCCGGCGACGGAGTAGTGTTCCTGCAGGCGGAGGCAATGTTCCGACGAGTCGGTGTTAAGTGGTAAATTCCTGGTGATGTCATAATTTGGTTTTGTATTCATCGTGTACTGTAAATGCATTGATGTATTAAAATGAAAAAGGATACTTAGTGTAAACCGAGTGTGTCAAGCGCGCGGGTCAACCAAACCCGGATCTGCTCACCTCGGGTTACAGCGGCTGGCGTCGACGGCGAGAGCGCAAGGAAAGCGAGCACACCAACAGTAGTGGCGGACGATGGCGACTCTATAGGCGGTGGAAACTCGGGCGCGACGGAGCTGGTGGCTGAGCAGAGACGCGGGAGAAGCGGATCCGCGGGTCTGCTCGCGGGTCACGGGTCGTCAGGCGGCGGAAGACGACGGGGGCGACGTGGTGGAGGCCGCGTCGGCTCGACGAGCTCGATGGTGGCGGCGGTGCTTCGAGAGGCGGCTCGGAGACGCTACGGGTGAACAGTAGCAGGGGTGCTCGGGGGTGACGATGAACAGTTTCATTCATTTTTTTTCATTTCTTTCTATTTTCTTTCTTTTAATTTTTTTCTATTTTCTTTCATTTTTTTTCTGTTTCTATTTTTTCTTTCTTTCTTTCTTTTTCTCTTTTTCCTCTCTGTTTTTTTCTTCTTCCAATTTTCTTTTTTTTTCTTTTTTCTTTTCTTCTCTCTTTTTTTTTCCTTTCCTTTTTCTCTCTTTTTTTTCTCTCTTCTTTTCTCTCTTTTTCTTTTTCTTCTCCTCTTCCTCTCTTCTTCCTTCCTCTTCACCGATTTCCTGCTTTTAAACAGTATTTTTACAATTCATCATGTGAAGCTTCAATAATGCAGCTTGTCTGCATTACGGAGCGAGTCCGGTCCGGACCAGAAAATAACTGATACCCCCTTAGTTATTTTCCGGTATGATTTTCCGAAGATTTCGGGACCTGAAAAATACCAACTTTGGTCCGAAAAATCCACGGAACAATCTCGAGCACAGGAAAACCCTCAGTTACAAAGAACGACGCCCGATTTATCTCGAATTAATTACCCAAGATTATTTCTTTCGGTAAATCGCGGTAAAAAGACTTTTACAGTCCAGGTAAAAATTCAAATTCTTACCCCGGCTGTTACAGTCTACCCATCTTAAAAAGAATTTCGTCCTCGAAATTCCGTCGTCCTATCTATGGGTCCTACCACGATAAACTTTTGGCACACTCTGCCAGGTGTCCAAACTCAATGCGAGATACCCTTAAGCGACATCTCGTCCTCTATAAAAACCGAACCTCATGACTGGCAAACTCACACACAGCCATGGACTCTCCAATCCGATCTCGAACTACCTCAGACTCCGAGAACAACAGCTACATCGGTGACACTGCTTTCCTGACAAGCTCCGATGAACAACCTCCGAAGAAGCGCTTCAAGACGAACATCGTCGGTCTTAAAGAACACATGGTCGTCTCCAGCAGAAGGCGAAAGAAGCGTGCTGGCAAAGAAGCTGAGGATCGGAAGGGCAAAGCAACGGCTGAAAGCAGCACTCCGCAGCAGACTCTGACGCAGCTGAACGTCTCATTGAGGAAGAACAGCTCAGCGGTGATGCAGATAGAGTACCTCTTCTTTGTATTGTAAAACCGTTATTAATTAAATAAAATAAGTTTTTTTTCAAATTAAAACTCTTATGTTACGAAATCTTATGTTAAACAGAAATTCAAAACATCTCAAAGTAGATTAAAAATCAACAATAAGAAGATAAAATCAAACATTAAGAGATTAAAAAAAATTCGTTTAACAAAACCAAAACATAAAGAAGTTAAAACAAAACATGTTTTCATGTTCGGCGCTCTATATCGGTCGTAAACATACTCGATCCCGAGAAATGTAACATACATAGTTAACGATGACGTCGGTTCCCTCATGAAAAAGACATCCGTTAACTCGTAAGGTGACGATCACGAGCACGTCCTATGTCCCTCGAAAGAAACATTATCCACTTGTTCACAAATTCCGCATGAGCCAAAAATGTCTGTCAAGTCTTGTATCCCTCCATGATGTCCGAACAGTTGTAAGTTTGTCGCACATGCACTCTACTCGAGGTATGGCCCCATCAGTCTAGCCTCAACGGTCACGAATGCATGTGATAAAAAATGTAGAAAATATAGAAAAACCATTAAAAGAAACGCCAAGGTAGCCAGGGCGTTAGAAAATCGTGAGATGGAAAAGGGCTGAAAAACACTGGCATTTGTAGCCCGAAAAACGCATAAAGTAACGAAGCAATAAATAAAGCAACGACAAAATTTTCAAAAAGAAAAATCTTGAAAATCGAAAACAGTAATCACGCTCCCTATAAGAGTATAAAAGACGGAGCGGTGAGGTGTAAATCATCGAAAGCATTTGAAAGCGAGTTTGTAACACGTTTAGAAAAATAAACACAAATACGTTCAGTAAAAACACAAAATCGCCAAGTCAGAATGCCTGCTCCATCATCCGTCTTCTTCGTCGAAGGTGCCAACCTAGGCAGAAGAAACCGGCTGGCCTACAGCATGATCAACTAGCGTCCAGAAGAACTACCGAACGAGCTCGACAGAATGCCACGTCTGGTCTTCGTCAACGAACTCTACTCCTCCAGATTCTTCGTCACTCCCATAGAAGAGAGGTTCTTCCTAGAGGACCAAGGTACTCTGAGGACCTCCTTCTACGGCTCGGTCAACTCCGTCATGTTTTTCATTTCTGAAAGACTTCAGGAGTTCAACCAAGAGTCCACTTGCCATTTCCTGGAGCAAGGTACCTACTACCAGCTCTCGATGACTGCCCAAACCATGCCCAAAGTCACTCGGTTACCCCCAACTTTGCCAAAGGCCCGACTACTGGTGTGGAACTGCAGAGGAGTCGCTAGGCGTTCCCAGGAGTTCTCGCGTACCCTGAGGGATCTGAAGAACCAGTACAAGCACAACATGGTTCTTCTCATAGAGACCCAATGGCAGCCTGAAGACGATCACGATCTGATCCCACTCTAGTTCCCTCAAGCAAACCGGTTCGAGCTTCCTGGCCAGAACAACACAGGCGACATGCGGTTCTCGTGGAGCGACAGCATCACGGTCAACATCAACAATGAGCCCAACAGCTTCAGGGTCAACATCGTTCCAAGGCGATGAATGTCTTTTTATTTTTTATGAAATCTCAAAGTAATATTTAAGTTTGTAATGATAATATTAGTATTATTACTAATATTTATATTTCTGCATATTTATGGCATCATTACCTCTTCTGTGTATGCTCTGCGACAGCTGGCATCCCTTGACTGGATCCATAATGCACTAACTAAAATGATGTAAAATAATAAACAAATGGAGCGAACTTTGCAAACAAGAACAACAAAAACACAAGAACTGCCCAACAAGACCTAACGCCCGCTCCGCTACCAAAATAAAACGCCCCGACCCGTATTTACCACACACAGTAAACACGTGCCGAAACTGTAACGACCCAACCAAACAAAGCCCAGCATACAGTGTATATAACAGAAACTCGGGCTCAACAGCCCAACATAAAAACATCAATAACGTAATAACCGGCCCAATGGCCCAACAATAGCAAAAGTAGCATAGCGGAAGACTTAATAACTCACAAAGACACTGTATGCGACACAGGATGCAAACTATGGATCCAAGTCCTGTCCAAGGGATAACACCGTACCACAAATAATCCATCCTACGGGATGAAAGCCCGCAGGTGAGGGGTGAGTCCGAAGTGCTCACCGACGAAGGATAGACAATCAATATGCAACACTATAAATTACTCAAGTTGAAAATAAGGAAAAACTGCCAAAATACACCAAACCGAAAGACTCGACCCAAAACCGGTCCAAAACAAAAAAAAAACTCTAATAAAAATCCAATTTTCCAATTTTATCTTTCTAGGCCCCGTCACGGATAAGCTAGGGGTCAGATCTGGTTCTCAACATATTTCGGGTGCCAGACCAAATCCAAGAGAACCCAGGGATCGACATCCCAAAAATAAGAACCCAGGGATAGACATCCAAAAAAATAATCATGGGATAGACATCCCAAGCATAGACATGCTTATCACAAGTAACCCAGGTCATGGCTACCACGAAACAGTCTTAAACCATCGAGTCGTACCACTACTTACCACGTGACAATTATATTATCGTTCAAAACCAAATCTCAGGGATCAACATCCCTAACCATAATGCCGGGATAGACATCCCTATCCAAAACCGAGGATCGACATCCTTATCACAATTTATTATTTATTCCGTTATACTTTAAACCAAGAAGACACAAGGGTAAACATCCATAAACCAATCAAGTTACTGGGGTAAACATCCCGACATCAATCAAGACAATGGGATAAACATCCCGAATCAAACCATAGCAAATGTAACATCTAACAATGCAATAATCATCAAACACAATAACCGAGTAATACAGGCACATATTGAAGGAAATCCATCCTCACCTTAGCCGATTACTCAACTCCGGAGACAATGACCGGTCCCAAGCCGGCTCCTCGGGAAACTGCCCGATATCAAACCTATACAGCAAAACAACATGCTCACATAAATACACATAAATGGTATGCTATGATGCCACTACTGCGAAATAAACCCATCCCGGTTACATATCTTTTATTATATCCCCTTTACCGAAAATACTATACCGTACGTATATCCGAATATAATTTCGGTACCATACTTTAATTAAAACTCTTTTCAAAATATTTTCCTAAATTAATTATACTTTCCCAAAATATAATCACCATAATTTCCCAGAAAAATAATAACGTATTTATAATTTCCAGAAAATATGTATAGTATTTATCTTTTTCTAAATATATTTATAATAATATTTTCCAACACAAAATATAATTACCTTTAATTTTCGAAGTATATATATATATATATATATATTTCCACAACGATAATTTTCCAGGGAAAATAATATATATATAAAATTTTCAAAAATTAGTTTCATGGTATTTATATTTTTTTCCAAATAATAATAGTTTTTCCAAAATATAACTTAATTATTTAACATAGTATATATATTTATATTTTTCTCAAAATGCCAGAATTAAATTTGATCATATTTTTTTCAAAGTGAACATATATTTTTCCTAAAAATTAAATACCAGAATATGACTAAATATATATATATATATATATATATATATATATATATATATATATATCCATATTTTGTTTTTTTTTTAAATTAAAATGGACTGGGCCATGAATAGTGTCGGCCCAGACCAAGGCAAGTAGCTCAGTAGAGGCCTGCCAAGGCCCGGCCCAACACAGCCCATAGCCCAACCTAGTGAACGCGACCCGACCAAGCGCGCGGGTCAACCAAACCCGGATCTGCTCACCTCGGGTTGCAGCGGCTGGCGTCGACGGCGAGAGCGCGAGGAAGAAAATCGAGCACACCAACAGTAGCGACGGACGATGGCGACTTCCTAGGCGGTGGAAACTCGGGCGCGACGGTGCTGGAGACTGAGCAGAGACGCGGGAGAAGCGGAAGACGACGGGGGCGACGGAGTTGAGGTCGCGTCGGCTCGGCGAGCTCGATGGTGGCGGCGGTGTGTCGAGAGGCGGCGCGGAGACGCTACGGGTGAACAGGAGCAGGGGTGCTCGGGGTGACGATGAATAGTTTCATTCATTTTTTTTTTCATTTCTTTCTATTTTCTTTCTTTTCATTTTTTCTATTTTCTTTCATTTTCTTTTCTTTTTTTTCTGTTTCTATTTTTTTCTTTCTTTCTTTTTTTCTCTCTCTTTTTCCTCTCTGTTTTTTTCTTCTTCCTATTTTTTTCTTTTTTTCTTTTCTTCTCTCTTTTTTTTTTCCTTTCCTTTTTCTCTCTTTTTTTTTCTCTCTTCTTTTCTCTATTTTTTCTTTTCTTCTCCTCTTCCTCTCTTCTTCCTTCCTCTTCACCGATTTCCTGCTTTTAAACTGTTTTTTTTACTATTCGTCATGTGAAGCTTCAATAATGCAGCTTGTCTGCATTACGGAGCGAGTCTGGTCCGGACCAGAAAATAACTGATACCTCCTTAGTTATTTTCCGGTATGATTTTCCGAAGATTCCGGGACCCGAAAAATACCAACTTTGGTCCGAAAAATCCACGGAACAATCTCGAGCACGGAAAAACCCTCGGTTACGAAAAACGACGCCCGATTTACCTTGAATTAATTACCCAAGATTATTTCTTTCGATAAATCGCGGTAAAAAGATTTTTACAGTCCCGGTAAAAATCCAAATTTTTACCCGGGCTGTTACATTATAAATTATATAATTTATCATATTAAATTATAAATTTAATTAAAAAATAATTAAATTAATTTGTTGCCTTTTATATTATAAGAGAGTTGTTATGGAAGACTTGTAATTTGTTGATATTCTTGATATTCTAAAATATATATTTAATAAAGAAAGTAATTTTATTAATTTGCTCATTGTTATACTATAAGAGAATTATTATAAGAGTAAATAGCTTTTTCTGTCCTTACACTTTATCGATTTCGTATTTGTTGTCCCTCTTCGTTTAATTTCAATAATGGGTTTTTGGATTTCAATGAGTTGGGTTGATGAAGAAAGCGTCAACGGTTGGCTTTGTTTCACGAAAGATTGGTTGATTGTCTGGATTGGGGGGTGATTCGTTTAATCATTTTAATCCAACGATTAGGAGTAAGCTTCTTACCTAAATAATAAAATAAAAAACAATTTATTTAATTCCAAAAATTTTGGACAGAGTAGGGATAAAAAAAATAAACAATGGACAAATTGCGTTTTTTTTGCTATTTTTTCTATTTCTCAAGAAAAAATTAATATTTAGTTTTGAAAAAATTAATAATATAAATAAGGATTTTTAGAAATTAAATTAGAAACAAATTAAAAATAGCAGCCTATTGACCTCACGTGACACGTGTCAGTACCATGACAATCAACCCGCTATAACCTGTAAAATGGATATGGTGACCCGATAAATTGTAAGTTGAGGGACAACATAAGTGAAGTTAAATGGAGAGGGACAACAAATGTGATATTGTGAAAGTAGAAGGACATAAAAAAACTATTTACTCATTATTATAATAGACTACATATCATTCATTAGTATATGATGTATCACTTATTATTTGCTATATTAATATAATATTAGATAAGGGTATTTTAGTCTTTCAATTTGGAGAAATCATGCTTTTATAGATAGTATAGATATATATGTATGTATATATATCCATTTGAACAATAATTAAGAAAAAATGAATACGGAAATAAAACAACTTCTCAAATGTTTTTCATCTTCTTTATTTTAATGAGCAATTAAAAAAAAAAAAACACAATGAAATGACGAGGGGCTTGTCAAAATAGTAATTCTTAGCAAACCAAATAAAGACCCAGCCAATATGAGAAGAAAGCCAATCGACGCGATAAAACATATATACGCTTCACCGGCACAACGGCACGCATCCAAAGCTGGCTTATTCTTTTAGCACGGATGAGAACTGGAGATTGAAATAACTATAGCCATAGTACATACCATCCTCCACGTCGGTGTAGGTCACAGTTCTATCCCCAATCAGAGTATCAGTATGGGAATAACTGAAAGGAACTTGAAACTTTGCCTCTTCTGCAGAGATCTTCCCTATCAGCGTCGTCATGGGCGGCACAGTGGCCTTGTACACAACCTCTACTTGATCCGGCAGCTTCATCTCGTCTCCCCACTCGTATTCTCCACTGAACTTCCCGGAAACGGCCAAGTCTCCGGCGATGATTGCCGGGATGCCACTGTCGATTGTGATCTTTTCCACCTTTGAATGCTCCAACCAAACAGTTGACGTCCACTTAACGTACTTGAACTCCGGGAACGAGAAGGTCATTTCCTTGATGATGGGTTCCGATCCGTCGCTGACCAGCTCTCTCGCCACCTGCACGTAGCTCCCGCGGTGGTCGATCTTTGCATCTTCGAACCGGAACTCGACGTCGTAGATATGCCTGGACGTGGCAAGGTCAACCACCACAAGTTCCGTCTCGTCCGTGTCTTGGGAATCCGCGGCGGCTTTTAGGGTGTCTGTGAAGTCGCGAGTGCCGAGGATCCGGCAGAACTTGTTGTTACTCAAGTTTTGGAGAACCCCGCAGGTGAAGGTAAAACTGGTTGGCCGGAATAAATATTCTGGACTAAGATTGTCTGATCCTTGTGGTACTACCAAAGTTGATGAGGCATCGAGTACCCAAAATAGATTGAAGTCAACGTTCCTGATGGCGATGCTGCCACCTTGAACCACAATCTCGTTCCAGACTTCTTTGTCTTCCAGGTCAGAAGATTTGAAGCGTAAGAACGAAAATCCGTGGCCAGCATTGTAGGAAGCAATATAACATCCGTTGGTACCCCTGAAGGCCACCTGCTTTGGCATTATCATCATAAATGGAAACCAATCGATGAGCTTGAAGGTTTCAGGGACCTCATCATTCCCTACACGCAGACCATATTGAAAAGATGGTGCGTCAGACATGTACAAGCATAAAGCTTGGCCGCCATCAGGATCTGGGTGTTGGAGCTGGATTGTCATGGCCTCCTCATCCACAACCACAACTCTGAAAATGGTACAGTGAGGATCAGAAATAACAAAAACGCAGTTGTCCATTGTTGCACCAATGAAGTCGGGATCTGTGCTGGTCCTGGACCAGTAACGGTTGTTGTAGCAGCACCTTATGTCCACCAGCCCATCCACAGAAGATGTTGAGTCCGATCGGAACCTTGTGTAGGGGCTCACAACTTCCGAGGAAGTGAACCGGAGGTAGCCGTAGCACTGCTTGTCTCTTGAGAACTGCAGGTATTTCCCGTTGCGGGTTGATTGGATTGAGAAACCATAGTCTGGCAATTTCATTCTTCTCTTCTTTTTCTTTTCTTTTCTTTCTTTCTTGTCTCACTTACTAGTTTATTTTGTTCTAATCTTGCCTGCTTATTCTTCCCTTCACCTGCAGTAATGCTATTTATAAGAAAAAAACCATGTAGTTGAGGGTTTGACTTTCTTTGTCCACGTATGTGAACAGGTCGGTGGTACAAATGCAGCGGCGCACCCTTAGTCAATTAACCTGACCAGGTTTCATTTGTTATTTTCCATTTGGTATTAATTCCAAATAGGGAATGAATTCAATTCTTAAAGATATTTTTGTGTATGTATATATATTTATAATTTTGTCATAATATATCATTTTGATTTTATGATTGCTAATATGTATAGACTAAAATATCCATTGGAATTAAATTCATTTCCTACTTTGAATTGTTACCAAATAGGGGGTAAAATTTCTTATTTAGGAATTGTAGATGTTTGCGCGACTTGTATATCTTATGGTGTAATTAGTTTTTACTTAATTGCAGTACTTTAGGCCATTTAGTCGTAATCAATGAGAATCGAGATAACCCATTGGGGTTAGGTTAGGGACTGTTCTTGAAAAGTGTAGTTCGAAGATTTTGTTAAATAATCAACACCAAGTAAAGTTAGTTTCAACAGTTTCCTAGTCCGAAGAAAAGTGGTTTTGTGTTAATCACTTTACCTAGTTTAAAAGAAAGCGGGTTTGTTTCATTTACATAGTTGTTACCAAATCTTTAGGAGGTGTTTATGGGTTTCTTATTTTCTAGGTTAGTAGGTGGTCAAATGCTAGTTTGTAAGGCTATATAAAGGCAGTGTTACAATTCCATAATGTATCTAATTTTGAGAGAGTGTATTCTTTTGGATCCCAAACATTCAAGCTTTTTTTCTCATTTCTCTCTGAGTGCTTTGAGAGAGTATTCTTTCTATTCTTATTTGTTGTTTGGTTGTTAGTGTTTATAAGTTTTTCTATCTTCCTCAACTCAGGTTATACACAACCTGTCTGTGGAAGTGAGTCTTGCTCAGTCTCAATACAATCTGCTGTGAACACTCAAATTTGACCCATAAATATTCTACTAGACTAGGTTCTAAACATACTTGGATTTCGAGAATGATGAGATGGTTCAACCTTAGGGTTAAGATATGCTTAAAATTTATTCTAGTAGAATTAATATATTTTGGTATTTCGAACCTTTATGTGCTTAGACCCTAGAATTAATGAGATGATTTAATCTTTGGACAAAATATATATTAAGGTCTAAATGTACTAAAATATATTTATTTCATTATTTGGGCTTTCTAATTTGTTTTTAAATCTAATTATATTGAGATGATTTATTTTTGGAATAGGAATGGATTTAGAGGCCCAAATTAATGAAATATGGATTCTTTAGAGTTTAATTAGTCCATAAATACATTTCTTGAGGACTAATTTTAGCTCTGATTTTTGTAAAAAACCGGAGTTAAATCATCATTTAATTGGAAATTGTGTTTTTGGTATGATTTTGCATAAAATGGGTGTTAATGTGGAATCAATCAGTTATGGAATGATTGGGATGAGCAATAATTAAGAAATGGAGTGATTCTGGGTTGATTAGGGGTTGATTACGCGGTAGGATCAAATCAAGGCAGAATTAGGGGGAATGGGAATCAAAAAAGGAAAGAATGGATGGCACGCGGGGAGCCAGACGGTCATCTAGGGACGACCGCCAGGTCCCAGCGGTCCTTCACCAAGGACCGCCAGGCCTGGCGGCCATCCATTTGATGACCACCGGGCACGGCGGTCATGGGTGCCCAGAAGCGTCTAATTTTTCTGATTTTGTTTCTAATTTGATCCTACGCAGGTTTGGTCCAGATTTTCAGGCATAATCTTGATCATTAAGCAGGTCCACGCCCCTAGGCTTCCCAGAACATTATAAATAGGACCCGCCATTCACATTTGAAGGGGACACACTCTCTTTCACATACACACCCATAAGCTTTAGTGCTTGGAGAAACTCTACCTCTCCATGTCTAGAAAGATTCTTAGGCAGAAACTCTGAAGGGATTTCGTAGGTAGCATCACCCAAAGAGCAGCAAGGGTAGACCAAGAAGGGATCAAAGATTAAGTTAAAGGGTGGAAGGAAAGTGGGAGGAAGCACACAACCCAACCAAAGGAGCTAGAGGAGGGCTACAGGAGGTAACACTAAATCCCTTTGCTTTTACTATTTGATTGTCATTTGCTGATTCTATTGATGATGTGATTATTATGACGCCATGACAAGAACTACGTGGGCTTTGAACCAGGTCGCCGGGGTACGTAGCTGGTCTCCAGTGGTGGAGACTCAAGCCCAAATATTTTTATTTTTCCTTTTTGTTCTAAATCTTATTCTTCTCCCCTTTTCTTTTTGTTTTCACACTTGCACACCTACACAAGGCATACAACAGTTCCTCAATTGCACAAAGTTTCGGCGAACACGGATGGGTGCCTAACACCTTCCCATTCGTGACGAATCCCTGAATCCAATGTATGTGGTTCGCTAAGATCAGTTGCCTTAAAAGGAGTCATTCAAAGATTTTTTCCAAATTTCATCCCCAAATAAAATTTGGATGGCGACTCCATAGACATTGGATTGACCTGAGGAAGAAGGTGTAAGGGAATAGTTGAGAAGGCTCAATTGATTTTGGGTCGGGTTCTCACATCTGCCTGTGCAACGAGATTGGTGGTCTCCAAGGTTAGTGCTTAGTGCTGCGCATAGTTCAACAATCTGGTAACGGAGCAGGTCTTTCTTCGGGAATTCACGTAGAGGTGTTTTGTGAGAATCGTTTGTCGATACAATGACCGACCTTCAAGTTATCGGCACAATGGAGAAGCTCAACAACAACAACAATAGTACGTGGTCAACCTGCATGATGTCCTACATACAATGACAAGATCTGTGGGAAGTGGTCAATGGTACCGAGGTAGCACAACCAGCAGATACAAACGGAGAGTTGCGGAAGTGGAAGATTAAAGTGGGCAAGTCAACGTTCGCTTTGAAGACAACAATAGGAAAGGAAATGTTGTACTGCATACTGAAAGCTGAAACTGTGAAAGAAGCTTGGGATACACTTGTTCTCTAAAAAGAATGCTACGAAGCTTCAACTTTTAGATAATGAGTTGTTGTCAGTGATACAAGGCAACATGACAATAGCATAATACTTTCACAAAGTGAAGTTCTTGTGCCGTGAGATTTCGGAGTTGGATCCAGAAGTATCTATCAGCGACGTACTCCAGAATGAAACGAATTCTTATCCATGGTTTAAGGCCGGAATTTAGAAGCTTTATTACTGCAGTACAAGGTTGGCCAAAACATCCACCACTTGAGGAATTTGAGAATTTGCTAGCCGGTCAAGAAGACTTAGCTAAGCAAATGGGAGGAGTCTCGTTGAAGAATGAAGAAGAGGCACTCTATGCAAAAAAAAGCAAGTAGAATTGTAAGCAACATGGTGATGGATCCAAGAAGAATGGTGACAAGTTTAAAAGTCATCATGGTGAGACGAGCACTCATGAAGGAGGCTCAAAGAATTATTCTAGTGGAAGGAGGTTCGAAGGAAAGTGTTACAACTGTAACAAGAAGGGACATATGGCAAAAGATTGTTGGTCTAAGAAAAAAGTCATGGAGAGCAATGCTGCCACATTCAAGAATGCAGAAAAATAGGATGCTGAAGCATTGTTTGCTGCTAAAGACGAAGAATTTGCATTAATTGCAACAACAAATAATCAAATTAATTATGAGAATGACTGGATTGTTAATTTAGGCTGTTCAAACCATATGACAGGTGACAAAGCAAAGCTGTAGGATTTGTCAGAATACACAGGCAATCGTGTGGTGGTGATAACAAACAACTCCAACTTACCAATAGCCCATGTTGGTAACACAACTGTTTCTCCTCAGTGTGGTGATGTGAAGTTCCACTCCAAAATGTCTATCATGTTCCAAGCATGAACAAAAATTTCCTATCAGTATCACAGTTAACATCTTCTCGTTATTTTGTCCTGTTTAGCCTACAAGATGCTAAGGTATATCGAGGTCTGGAGGTGACGGAAGATCCGGTGATGAAAGGACGAAGACTGGAGTCAATCTTGTTAGCCTAAACATGGGCTTGATATGCTTATTAAGTGCTAATCAATAAGTTAACAATGTTTAGTATGATAATACATATTGAATCTATGTGATATCCGTAGAAACGACATATGTAGACAAGACAAGGAGAAACGAAATAGCTGAGTTGTGGCATATGTGGTTGAGTCATGTTAGCTATTCCAAGCTAGATGTTATGATGCAGAAGTCTATGTTGAAAGGGCTTCCACAACTTAAAGTCAGAAAGGATGTTGTGTGCGTAGACTGTCAATACGGGAAGGCGCACCAGTTGTCGTATGAAGATTCAAAGTTCAAAGCAAAGGACCCTTTAGAGTTGGTTCATTCTGATGTATTTGGACCTGTAAAGCAATCCTCGATCAGTGGGATGAGCTATATGGTGACCTTCATTGATGACTACTCAAGACATGTTTGGGTTCATTTTGTGAAGAAGAAGTCTGAAACTCTTTCAAAGGTTAAAGAGTTCAAGGAGATGGTTGAAGCAGAGTTGAGTAGTAAGATCCGTTGTCTTCATACTAACAACGGGGGAGACTATACCTCAGAGGAGTTTTCAAACCTCCTTCAAGGGTGTAAAGTACCCCATCAATTTACATGTGCAAACACTCCACAATAGAATGGTGTTGCAGAGAGGAAGAACAGACATTTAGCTGAAGCTTATCGAAGTATGCTTCACGCTAAAAATGTTCCTGGACCTTTTTGGTCAGAAGCAATGAAGACTGCAACTTTTGTTATCAATAGGCTTCCTCAATAAAGGTTGGATTTTCTCTCACCTTTTGAGAGTTGTGGAATAGAAAGCCTGTTGTTAGCTACTTTTGAGTGTTTGGTTGTGTCTGTTATGCGTATGTGCCTAACCATCTATGTAGCAAGATGGACAAGAAGACTGTGCGGTGTATCTTTGTAGGATATGACAGTCAGAGAAAAGGATGGTGTTGTTGTTATTCGACTACTAGGAAATGCTATACACCCCGAAATATAGTGTTCGATGAAACGTCTGCATGGTGATCTGCAGACAAGGAAGCAATGCCAGATTCAGATAGTCTGAAAAAGGCAATGGAGTCTTCTCAAGTTCAGTTAAGTTTAGGAGAAGCTGAAGTTTTAGAAGATGGTAAAGGTGGTGTAGCTGTAGCTCAAAGTCCTTGGCGAACAGGTGTGCACCAAAGGCCACATGAAGAAGTTAGGTCGCATGAAGAAGGTCAGCCAAGTAGAGATAGCGAGCTAAGTGGAGGAGGCGAGCTGAGTGCAGCAAAGCATGAAGAAGGTGAGCCAAGTGGAGATAGCGGGTCAAGTGAAAAAGGCGAGTTGATTGCAGCTTAACCGCCAGCTTAACCGAGAAGATCGGTAAGACCTAAGAAGTCGAATCCTAAGTATGCCAATGCTACTATTGTAGAAGATGTGAAAGAACCTGGGTCTTTTGAAGAAGCATCTTTGAGTTCGAGATAGATTAAGGTTATGGAAGAGGAGCTTGCAGCATTGGATCATAACCAGACTTGGGAGCTTGTGCCACAGTCAGGAGGAGTAAAGCCTATTTCTTGCAAATAGGTTTACAAGATAAAGCATTTCACAAATGGATCGATTGAGAGGTACAAGGCTCGTTTGGTAGCTCGAGGATTCTCTCGACAATATGGACTAGACTACGATGAAACATTCAGTCCAGTCGCAAAGCTTACAACTGTGCGAGTTCTACTAGCACTTGCAACTAGTAAGAATTGGAACCTGTGGCAGATGGACGTGAAGAATGCATCTTTGCATGGGGAGTTAGATCGGGAGATTTACATGAGTCAAACAAAAGGCTTTGAGAGTCAAGATCGTCCTAAGTATGTGTGTAAACTCTGGAAGGCTCTCTATGGATTAAAGCAAGCACCAAGGGCCTGGTATGGCAAAATTGCTGAGTTTCTAGTACAAGGTGGTTATGCTGTGACAACTGCTGACTCTAGCTTGTTTGTTAAAGCTACTGGAGGGAAGTTAGCTATAGTACTAGTCTATGTGGATGATTTGATCCTCACAAGAGATAGTGAAGAGGAAATTCTCCAGACAAAGGAGAACTTATTAGTACGCTTCAAGATGAAAGAGCTTGGACTGCTTAAGCACTTTCTTGGTCTTGAAATTTACCGTACACAAGAAAGTATCTTTCCTCATCAGCAGAAATATTGCAAAGATCTATTGAAAAAATTTGGAATGCACGATTGCAAACCAATATCGACACCTGTGGAGCCAAATTCCAATTTGTGTGATCATGAATGGAAAGATTTGGAAGATGCAATGTTGTATCGTTAATTGGTGGGTAGTTTGATATATCTGTCTCAGACACGACCAGACATCTCCTATGCAGTTGGTGTGATGAGTCGGTATATGCAAAACCCAAAGAAGCCTCATTTGGAAGCAGTCAGAAGAATCTTGAGATATGTCAAGGGTACACTTGACAATAGAATTCTCTACATGAGAGGTGAAGATTGCAAATTAGTTGGCTACTGTGATGCTGACTATGCAGGTGATCATGATACGACGTTCAACTACTGTGTATGTTTTTAAACTCGGGTCTGGAGCAATTTCCTAGTGTAGTAAAAGACAACCAACAGTGTCTTTATCCACAACTGGAGCAGAACATCGAGCTGCAACAATGGCAGCTCAAGAGAGCACTTGGCTTGTACAGTTGTTAAAGGATTTGCATCATTCAATTGAGTATGCAATTCCTTTGTATTGTGACAATCAATCAGCTATACGTTTGGCTGAGAATCTCGTATTTCATGCAAGGACTAAACACGTGGAAGTTCATTGTCACTTTATCAGGGAAAAAGTCCTTGAAGAATAAGTGGAGCTGAGGCAGGTGAAGACTGAAGATCAAGTCGCAGATGTGTTCAGAAAATGCTTGAGTGGAAACAAGTTTGAATATTTTTGTCATCAACTTGGCATGGTGGAAAGAGCAAAAGTTGGTGTTAAGGGAGAGTGTTAAATAATCAACACCAAGTCAAAGTTAGTTTGAGTAGTTTCTTAGTCTAAAGGAAAGTGGTGTTGTGTTAACTACTTTACCTAGTCTAAAGGAAAGTGGGTTTGTTTCATTTACCTAGTCTTTTTAGGTTGTTACCAAGTCTTTAGGAAGTGTTAGTGGGTTTCCTATTTTCTAAGTTAGTAAGTGGTTAAATGCTAGTTTGTAAGCCTATATAAAGGCAGTGTTACAATTCCATAATGTATCCAATTTTGAGAGAGTGTATTTTTTTGGATCCCAAGCATTCAAGTTTTTCTCCCATTTCTCTCTAAGTGCTTTGATATAGTATTCTCTCTATTCTTATTTGTTGTTTGGTTGTTAGTGTTTATAAGTTTTTTTATCTTCCTCAACTCAAGTTATACACAACCTGTCTGTGCAAATGAGTCTTCCTCAGTCTCAACATAATCTGCCTGTACAACGAGATTGGTGGTGTCTAAAGTTAGTGTTTAATGTTGCGCATAGTTCAATTAATTTTTTTAGAATACAATTCGATTATCTTGATAACATGTTGGTGGTTTTTATCGTAATCTACGCCAGTGACCTAATTAACCAATATGTTCTCACAAAAAAATACCTTAATTAACTTTTAACATATACTCTAACAATTAGTAAACTTCTCCAATATCTACAACATCTCACCATGTGTAAATCTTCCATGAGAAAATAAATCCAAAATAAATTAATTCGATAAATATTGGAGATTGGCTTAAAAGATCCAACGCCATGCTCGTTCAACTTGGATAGGGCTTCCGAAAATACGATCCCAGAAAATCCTAAAGCTCACCTGCAGCAATACGTCAACCGGAAAGGAAAAAAGGAATAAATAACAACATCTATAATATATGAGAAAAATAAAAAGAAAAGAGAAACAAAAACTAAAAAATTTAAAAGTACAACGACAAAGTTGAAGAAACAAAAAGTATCGGTATTGAAGGCATTATTGTCAATACATGACCAATACAATTAAAGTTGAGTTTATTCTGATTATTATGATGATGTCCCAATAACTTTTTCAAGTTAGCCGATTCTTCTTACGGAAAAGTAGGTTTAGCACTCAAATGGACTTTATTGGCCCAATAGAGTTTAGGACTCAAATAGGATATGCCCTAAAATTTTAGGACTTAAATAAAATTTAAGGGGAGGCCAAATTATAATATCATCTAGGATAATAGGGTCTGAAGAAAATTTAGAGGGGCCAAATCGTAAAATCTTAAAGAATTGTAAGTTCTGTATTGTATTGTATTATGTAAGGAAATATTTGGATAAAAATGGAAAATAACAAGTCCAAGTATCAAACCCGTGATCAATGAAACCTCAACACCTCAATTACCACTAGATTACATGCTCATTTATGCAAATTTTTTACCATAATACTATAAATTTGGATATTAGGGCCCCCCTCCCCTAGATCCGCCCGTGGGCCTTTTCGTTTTGTTCTAAATGATAGGACGCTTTAATATTCTAAATCGTTTACTGTTTGGTTTTTTAATCAAATATAAGCCAACTATTAAATAATTAGATAAGAGAAAAATTTAATAAATATAATTTTTATATGAGAATAATTTATCTAAACTATTTTAATCACTTTCTTAAAAGTTGTGTAATATCCTTAAACAACCTAAACTCAAATTTCTAAAAATTTAAACTCAAATCGTAATGGATGATTATTTCGTTCAATATATATACTATTTAGATGGGTTTGCAAATTGATGTTGGTCTTTTGTGTAAAAGTAAGATGAGTGAGGACTCACGATGGATTCCCACCTTCATCAACCGCTTCAATAACATTTGAACCTGTGTGGAAGGGTTAGAATTAGGGGAGGCGATATTTGCACTCCACTTATTTGTAGCTGCACTCCACAATCTCTTTTTTTAGTTTGAATAGACAATAATACACTTATTTATTTTTTGTATGCTCTTTGGTTTTTATACATTGTTTTTTTATTTCCAGCGCATCGTCTTCTCCACTTCTTGGTTTTTTTCGGTCCATCGTCTTCTCCACTTCTTGGTTCTTTTTCGGTCCATCGTCTTCTTCACTCTCTATAAACTATTTATCTATTTTTTTCTTTGGTAGATTTAATTTCTAACCATCTAAAACTTCCCAAATTTTTAGATGTAAAAATTAGATTGCAGACTAGCTGGTAGATTTGACCTTTGTTTTATGCTAATCCATATCTCAACAAACTGAAAACAATTGTACATCATCGTTTTATGCTAATCCATATCTCAACAAACGGAAAAGAATTGTACATCATCATGTCATTAAGAGAATGATGGAAATAAAACAACCACATCAGACCATGAAACAAAAGTCATGCAAATTCATATAAAAAAATAAGAGAAATCATTCTTGGATGGAATTATCGATGTCTACTCCAGTGAAGATATGGGATTCAGAGCTTGTAGGTACCTTTGGAAAGACTCAACAGAAACAATAAATTTTATAAGGCAGAATGCCCTTTATAGGATCTCAAAACGCCAATTTCCCCCCGAGTTATCACATTTTGCGCCAATTTTGTGTATTCAGTTATCCCAATTCCACTCAAATCACCCAAAATCAAAATTGAAGTACTATTCACCCCGATTGGAGTGTGGCCGAAGCTGATGTGGATGCCAAATGGCAAATATGGATCGTTCACGTGGTAAAGGTGTGCACGTGGATTTTTTTAAAAAAATTAATAACAGAAATCCAATAAGAATCAATGTGAAAAAAATAGTTTTAATAACTAATCACATTATAAATTATTCATATTAATTTGGGCATAGTTTCAAAAAATTTGAATTCATTTGCAGTATTTGTTTGTTATAAATTAATTTTGTATTGGATTCATTTACAGTATTTATTTGTCATCAATTTTAGCAAAATTATTAATTTCATCAATCTGGTTTGGATTTTAAATTTTAACTAAATATTATTATAGCAAAAAAAATTTAATTCCAAACTAAGCTAAGTTGATAATAAAAAGTTGTATTGGATTCACTTATTGATAAAAATTCAAATCAACAGATACTAATTCTAAATCGAGATATTAATTTTACTTTTGTGGATTTCAATGTCAACAAATAATGTTGCATCAAACCAGAAAACCAAGCTTTCATCGAAAAGAGTAAATGATATATTTAGGGTCCGTACTATTTCAAAAATACTATTTGAGGGTCTCTACTATTTTTTGTCCTCTTTATGGGTCTATACTTATATTTTTTTGTCCCTTTCAGGGGTCCCGGGTAGCTCCCCGGATGACGTAGACTGCCCGGCCCAGAGAGTTCTCCTTTATCTGACATGTGGTAGCGCGTGTTATGCACTTGTTGTCCTCCGTGTATTATGGGTCCCACTTTACGATTTTACATTATTTAAAAAATAATTTTTGATTTTTAAATAGAATTTTAATCTCAAAAAATTTTTATCATAAACAAAAAAGAAGAAAAAAATTAAAATTTCCAAGTGATCACTCCTGCAAACTTTCAGATTTGTTTTCTTTTTCATTCCACAAATCTCTCTCACAAAAAAAAGAAAAAAAATCCATGAAAACAACACAAAAACGGTGTCGTGTCCAACATCAACCCCAAAAAAAAGTAAGCCGAGCTCTGCTAATTGCCGCCAACGTTGACAGCACCGAGCAGGAGCTTTTCCAGTTTCTCTTCCTCCTTCTCCTCCTCCCCAAGATAACCATACTCAAGGAGGTTTTCTTGCATATTTTTCAAAGACATCCACACCCTAGTCAAAGAAAAAGAAGAGCAGGAACAACAACAACTCCACTCCACCCATCCACCACCCCTATGCGCTCTATTTTTCACCGCGTCTACTTCTCCACCTCCTTCTTCACTTCCTGGGCCCAGCGTTATTGCAACCACCCATCAGCCAAGAAACAACCTTTCCTACCACCCTCCAACAACGACGCCCACCCCATCATCCTCTACTTCACCACCCTCTACATCGTCCACCGCACCTACGAGGACTGCCGCACTGTCAGATCGATCCTCCGCGACCTCTGTATCCCGTCAACGAGCGTGACTTCTCTGTGGACGGAGACTACCCAGACGAACTCCAGGGGATCATCAACTCGAAGATGGTCACCCTCCCCATGGTCTTCATGGGCGGGAACTACTTCGGCGGAGCCGCCTCCTACGAGGCTTGTGGAGGGCTGAGGTTGCTAGTATGCGGTGTGCAATAGGAGACAACAAGAGAAAGAGATGGGTGAGCGAATATTTTTTGAGGGGAAATGGAAGGGATGATTGAGAGAGAGCGAATTGACTCAAAGAGAGAGAGAGAGAATGAGAATTGGGTTTTTCTTTTAGGCAAAGGGGGTTAGGGTTCGTCATCCCTGCAGTGAGGGTACTGGTCATTTTGATCAATTGGGGATTTTTTTTTGTTTCTTTCTTTTTTATATTTGTCTAAACAATTTAAGAATTAAATTTATATTTAAAAAATCAAATATTATTTTTTAAAAATAAAAAAGAAAGTGGGACCCACATGATAATATGGACAACAAGTGTATAATACATGCTGCCACATGTCAGAAAAAGGAGGCCTCTCTGGGCCGGGCAGTCCACGTCATCCGGGGAGCTGCCTGGGACCTCTGAAAGGAACGAAAAATATAAGTATAGACCCGTAAAGAGGACAAAAAATAGTACAGACCCTCAAATAGTATTTTTGAAATGGTATGGACCCTAAATATATCATTTACTCCATCAAAAAACAAAAAACCCAAAGAACCCAGCTTTCATAAAAAAAAAAGCCAGAAAATCCAGAAAACCTCCTCGTTGTCTCCGCCACCTTCCACCTGGACAGCTCCGACCACCGCCTCGCCACCCATGTCGATGACTCTGGCACTACCAGCCCCGTCTGGAACGAGCACTTCACTCTCCCTGTGACCCGCCCCGTCCGCGAATCCCTCCTCTCCCTTCCCTCCAATGTCTCTTCCTCCTCCCCCTTCACTGTCACCGTCGTCGTCGCCATCCCATCCCTCCCCTTCCTAAGGATCCTTGACCTTGTCAGCAACAAGCTCTTCGAGCAGATCCCCGCTGATATCAGCAGCCTGCACCGCCTCATCGTCCTCAACATCGCCGACAACCTTGTCCCCGGAAGGATCCCACCAGATTTCGAGCGGCTGAGGATGCTGAGCCGGGCCTTGTTGAGCCGAAACTACTTCTCCGGCTCGAACCTGCTGAATCGAGCATGCACCGGCCTCTACCGGAGACAAGCCCCAACAAAGACAGCACCCGCAACAACCTAACCAACTCGAAACACCAACCCGAGCAATAGCCACCAATCCAATTCAACAAGAACTGCCACAACCAAAGCACAGCACACCACAATCACCGATGCAGAAAGGAAACTTGATTAATAATCAGCACCCGAAGATGCAAAGAACGGAGGAGAAGAGAGAGGGCAGAGATACTTACCAGACGTCGGCAGCACAACCTTTTCTTGCTTGCTGCCTCGTCTTCTCTATCATCAACTTGAGGCAACTAGCCTTGACCTCCCAGCCTAAACCCGCAATCAAGACACACGAACCCACTGCCATCAACCACCACGACCCCGTCGAAGTTCTGGGAAATGACAGTGCGCCGTTCGTTGGTCTTGCCACTCACACAGACTAAATCGAACTTCAACGTCTTCACCCCCAAGCCCGCTTGTCCCCTCTCGGATCGACAGCGGCAACGCATCACTAGGATGATGATTATGGCTCGAAGGAGAGGGATGAAGGAAGAAGAAATGGTGGCGATGATGATTTGAGAAGTGGGTGGTTGCGGTTTTGAGTGAAAAGACAAAGGGAGAAAAAGGAAGAAATCGTGGGGAGAGAGGAAACTGGAAATGGGATGGCGACGACGACAGTGAAGGGGAGGAGGAAGAGACGGCGGTGGGGAGGGAGGAGGAGGAGTTGTGGTATTTCCATATTTTTTTTTAAAGAGAGGAATTAAGGTATAATTTGAATTATATTATCACTTATATTAGGTTATAATGTGTGGATTTGGTTATTAAGTGTAAAAAATCATTTTACCGTAATTTTGTAAAAACAATATTGTTAAAGAATTTGATAATAATGTTATCTAAATTGGGTAAATGCATATTTTGGGGTCCGTACAATTTCAATTATACCTTTTAGGCGGTCTGTATTAACTTTTAACCTTTTTATGTACCTATACTCTCTTATGTTGTCCCTTTTTGGGGTCTCGGTCAGCCTTGCAGTTGACGTGGACTGCCTGAGCAGTAAGTGCATTACATGCCCATTCCTTTTCTGACATGTGGCACGCGTACATGTGGGTCCCATTTCCTTTTTTTCTCCAAAAAAATCAATTTTCCTTTTTCCCAATTTTATTTTTGTTTGACAAATTAATTAAAAAAAATTCCCAATTAATTAAAAATAATGAAAAAAAGTTAAGATATCAAAACGCAGAAACCGTAATTCCCAATTCATTGAAGCCAATTCCTAAATTTTGTAATCCACTAAACCCAATCCCTAAATCCCAAATTTCATTCCCACCATACTAGTTTAGGAACCCTAAATCTCCAATTTTTGCACCTCTTCCATAATTATGCATCAATTCAAAAGAAAAAGAGAAAGTCCCAGTCATCCACTCCACTTCCACTCCACTGCAAACACAATTTTTGACGAGCTAATGGGTGGCTATGGAGAGCTCAAGGAGGAAGAAGGGTTTTGTGGAGAGGCGGCTGTATTGGATGCAAAGCAATACTTGGCCATCGTGGTGGCCAAAGATGGTGTCGATCACCATTGTTTTGGAGCAACGGCGGCAGAAGGGGTGGCTTGGCAGAGTTTTCTTGGCCTTGTTTTGGGTTGCTAAAGGGTAGGCAAAATCACTGTCAAAGGTAGCCACCTCGGCCGCCGGAACAGCAGCGCCTCCGTCATCCACAGAGAAGGCCGTAACCCTCTTCTCCACAGCTGCCTGTGACGATGGTTTTCGTGAATGACTGTAGCGTTTCCTGGAAAAGAAGGGGAGCAGGGAAAAGAAAGAAGATTTTGGAGTTATTTTTTTAATAAGGTTTATCAATTACAATGTCAGTTAAAGTCCAATATGACCGTTTTTTTTTGCTAGGTTTCATCTTTTAACAATTAATAACATGACATAGTAACCGATTCTAGTTTTTTTTGCTAGGTTTCTTTTTTTTCCCCACAATTAATACCATGACATATCCAAATCTGTTCACTGTGATTTGTTAAAAAATTAAAAAAGAAAAAATCATTAAAACCTAATGAATTTGAATTTTTATTAATTCAGTAAATAAAACTTGCTTTGAAAATACCCTTTTTTTTTTTTGGAAAAAATGGAAGCGAGACCCACCATATACAGTGTTCAAATCGTGTGAAACACGTGGCTGACGCGCTGCCATGTATCAAAAAAAGAGTGGACGTGTAATGCACTTACTGCTCGGGCAGTCCACGTCAGCTGCAGGGCTGACCGAGACCCCGAAAAGGGACAACATAAGAGAGTATGGGTATATAAAAAGGTAAAAAATTAGTACAAATCCCTAAAAGGGACAATTGAAATAGTACGGACCCCAAAATATGCATTTACCCCAAAAAAATTATTGAATGATCATGTAGACTTAATTTTTGCACACCAATTTTAAAATTATGTTTAAATTTTTAATTTTTATATATTTAAAAAATATGGTAGATAAATAATATTTTTAGATAAATTGATTGGTTTACACTTTAAAATATGTTTTAATTTGAAACCTCACATGCCACATGTCATCTTCTTATTGGTTCAACTTAGTCAAGGGCGCCAACCGGGCGCGGACGGCCACATGGCGCTCCATGTTGGAGCCCAGCACATGCCAAATCGAGTGAATAGTGTTTCAATTTTGACTTTGGGTGATTTGATTGGAATTCGGATAACTGAATACCCAAAATGGCGCAAAATATGATTACTCGGGTGGAAATTGGCGTTTTTGTAACTCGATACCCAAACTGAGTATTTTTGGTTAACTGAGGTCCTATAGAGGGCATTCTTGCATTTTATAACATGCTCAATATGGTGGTTTATCTTGTAACGTGCTCAATATATGGTGGTTTTTAAATGGCTCAGGGTTACAGGATTGAAAGATAATGGTTTAATGCCTGTTGGAGACTAGGAAGTCTAACAGAGTTTCATTTTAAGAGTTTTTTTTGTTGAAGAGATAGAACTATATTAGATTATCAAACTAAGTCACGAGTTACAGTAGAATCTGCTGCATCAGCTAATAAAACATCTATGCATAAGTCAGGTGGAACATCTAAAACTCTTAATTCCTCACATAAATTAAGAGTTTAAATATGATTTGAAGTCTACTTGAATAATTGAAAATATAAGATTTATATTTAAAAGATAGAAGAAAAAATAAAACCCGGAACTTATTTTAATTTTTGGACATTACAGTCATTTTGCGAGTAAACATGTTGGAGTGGAGAGCGCTCATAAAGTAGGTGGAGCGCGATCCTTACTTAATATTAATACAATAAAAATAAAAATCTCTCTAGGATTTTTTTCTTTTCTCTCCTTTTCTTAGAGAAAACTTTAGATCTACAACTTGGGACTACCGACTTTCTTCCGGCGGTGAGTCCGCCAAAATTTCTTTCAACTAGCTAGTTTTTTCTTTTTGTTTTTAGTTTCGTTGGTTTACTCCTACTTTTTGTGGGTTTAGTCTCACTTTTTGTGAGTTGGTTTCTCTCCTTCTGGAGTTTTCTCATCTTTTTTGGTATTTCAAATAAGACTGTGGGAGCTACAAGTCATGGAGGAAGATTCGATTTGAAGAACGATTCTCTATCTACTACAGAAATTTACCAACAAAAGGATATTTTCTCCCACATGTATGTCTCAAATTTACCTGTTGGCATGGTGGTTGCTGCACGAACCATACTGGATCTGATGCTCGCGAGAGTAGTGTGCCTTTGTAAATCCTCTACTGTAGGAGATAAATCACGTTGTGTATTTTTATGTAGTAGGTTAAAAAGAATTCTTATGTTGAATTTTTTTTATGCTTTTGCTATATTAGATCTTCAACTATATAATTTCAGATCTTTAGATCTGTTTATATGAATGAACAATGCTCCTTTTCTAAAAAAAAAAAAAGTATGTGGAGTGCGGATATGTCTTCTCTATAATTAAACATAGATTTTGGAGATAAATAGCTGACACATCTAACGTTATTCCACAACTGGTATGCAAATCTGAAATGACTATTTTAACCTTATATTATTCATGGATACATATTTTTAGTCGTGGTGTTTTAGTCATTTCAAGCATATTTATTATTAAATATGAAACTTTTGTGAGATGAATTGTTGTTAATCGCGTGTATTGAATTGGATATGACCAATTATTATTCTTATTTATACCTAACTTAGAATCTAAAATTAAATTTATTTAATACATCAAGCATATTGTCCCCCAAAATCATAATTAATTGAACAAAAAGAGATGATCATCCAAAAAAAGATGAATGAGAACAGATACAATGCTCCATTTAATGACTCCCCCAAACCAGTGAAATTAATTGATCTAAAATAAATAATCATTCAAAAATAATGAATGAGAGCATATATATGCAATGCTCCATCAAATGCCCGCTTTATGTTTCTTATTTTTTTTCCTCTTTCATTGACCGGTGTATATTAATTTTAAAACACACTTTTGTTCAAATCTCAATAGGAGAAGGTGCCACTTCTCTTTATAATCTTTTGGAGTTAGTCTCCTCTCTTATATATTTATATAGATATCTAAGTTTAATAAATCAATATGTATATGGATGAAATGTCTCTTATCCTAAAAGAGTATCTAAGTTTAATAAAATATCGTTTACATAAAAAAAATGTAAAAGATACAATAAATTACAAAACAAGCAAATTATCAACTTAGGAGGATTAAGTACCTATTTGATGGCTCGTATAGCCAAAATTCATCGGTCTGAAAAGGTGACCGTAAATGGCGAAAGGTCAGTGCTCCAATCCAGTGAGAGAATCACAAGAAGGGTTAGATTTATTTGCTTAGGCCGGGTTAGATTTCTAGTCGTACTTTTTTTTATCTTTTGTTTTCATCATATTTGTTAAATTTTATGTATAGATTCCATTTGATTCTATTCCATTACATCTCATTAGTCATTACACCCAAGGAGGCAAACAGGGGGTTTGATCATTGACTATATTCATTTTCTAAATGGTGGTAAATGTTGAACATATTTAAATATCTAATACATATTTGTTACAAATACTCACATTGATGTTGACTTGACAATTGACTATATTCATTTTCTGGGTTTTGGAAGTCCAATTATTCTTAATCATTTTTCACCAAGTCCTATAATTATTTTCTTGATTTATCAAGTTTTATTAATTTCAACCGTTTATCAAAGAAGTCCTATGTGTGTGCTTTCATCCAATTTTGCTGAGTTGGCAGTTATCTTATGACGTGGCATTGTACAAACTATTTACTGACGTGCCAAAATGTCCACGTCAATAGGACTTAATTGATCAAATAAAAAAGTTATAGGACTTAATTAATATTAATTTATAAATTATAGGATTTTTAAAGATCTTAAACCGTAAAACCAAAAACTTTTAAAATTTACAAGTTCTAAACCCTAAAATCTCAACCCTAAAATATATAAAATTCCAAATTTTAAACTCAAAAAACTTAAATCTTACATCGTAAACATACTAAAATTCTAAATTGAAAACTGTAAGTTCAAAATTTCTAAACCTTAAATCTTAAAATTTTAAATCTTAAATAAACATTAATTATTAAAGTTACAAAACCTTAAATTAATCATTAAAGTTATAAAACCTTAAATTTTAAAGCCTTATAATAACCCCAAGGTCTTAATTGTTAAATCATTCATCATATAACCGTTGGAAATCTAAAAAATTAAACTTAAATATTACAACCATAAAATATTAAATTTTAAGATATTAAAGCTTAAAATATTAATGTGTAACTTTAATCCCTTACATTAATCTTAAATGCTAAACGTGAAACTTTAAATTTTAAATTCAAATCCAAAATTAAAACTCAGAATTTAGGAATTGGGATGGTTTTAGATTTAGGCTTTCAGGTTTAAAATTTTATTACTATTTTAAGATGTAAGGTTTGAGATTTAAGGTTTGAGATTTTAATGTTTATGATTTTATTATTTTAAGATTAATATTTTAGAGTGTAAAATTTGAAAATTTGAAACTTTATTATTTTAAGATTATAGATCCTTTGAAGTCCTATAATTTATAAATTAATATTAATTGAGTCCTATAACTTTTAAATTTGATCAATTAAGTCCTATTGACATGGACATTTTGACACGTCAGCATACGATGTGTATAATGCCACGTCATAAGATAACTGCCAACTCAGCAATGTTGGATGGAAAACACACATAGGGCTTTTTTGATAAACGGTTCAAATTAATAGGACTTGATTGAAAAATGATTAAGAATAATAGGACTTCCAAAACCGTTTATCCTTTTCTAGAATGGTGGTAAATGTTGAACATATTCAAATATCTAATACATATTTGTTGTATACATATTTAAATATCTAATACATAATTTATTTATTATTGACTTGGCAATTGACAGAAAGAGATGTTGAGAGGTATATACTAACATAACTAAAGGGAAAATAAAAGTACCGTCATCTTTGCTTAGGCCATTAGTTAGGTCATCATTACATATTAATACGAAGAAATAAGACACTTTGATATGTTTATCTGTCGAGACATCACCATCTATAAAAAAAAAAAAAGAAAAAAGAGAAAGCTTTTTTTTTTTTGGTTGACAACAAATAACCATAGATTGCATTGATAATGCCCGAAAGGGCTAAGTGGAGAGTACATCAACCAGAGAATAAGCAACCCAAAGGCAAGAAAATGACAGAGCAAGGTACCAAGCCAACTCTGCGAAACTAAACGAGATAAAACCAACAATACAAATAGACAGGACGTATCCTAATACGACCACATAGGTAGGCTCCGCCTACAGAGAGGATTAATCAGGGGAGAAAGCTTCTATACGTTTTTTCATATGTATATATTTTCTTAAAGATGTATATGTTTTCGCAGATTCCAGTATTTGAAGGGCTGTTAGCTTTAGAACTCTCAATCTCATCCCTCAAAACCTAGCTTAGAAACATGAAGACTTAGCAATTTTCTAAGACCAAGCCGCTAGCCTAAATTGATATATATATATATATATATATATATATATATATATATATATATATATATAATATGTATGTTGTCTTTTCATCCAATTTAGATGTATTCATGGACCGTAGAAATGGCTATTTTTAAGTATATATATTCATTGACTGATTCCCTTTTCTTCACCTTATGTAAGGAATCCCTCTCTCTCTATCTCTCTTTTTCAATTGTTTCAGAGAACAACAAACAGATGAATGCAAAAGGTCAGAGCTACAGTAGAAACCTCCCCAAATTAATTCTGAAACTCGGAATGATAAATCAATAGGGGAAGATTAAATAATGATGACGATGTTTCAGGGATCCAGCATTTCATGTGAGAGAATATATAATAATCAATAATTGAAGAGTAGAGGCAGCATAAAAATAATTGAAGAGTAGAGAACGAGCCAAAGTATGTGCTGCTATCAGTTTCCTTATAAATTGTGTCGAGAACTGATTTGGAGAGCACCCACAAAAGTTTATCAAGAACAGATTCATATGTAGGAAGTGGTCCGGATAAATTAAAAAGACAAGAGAGACATTAGGAGAAAGAAAGAAAGAGAGGGATACATCATGTCTCGGTTTCTGCCAACTACTTTCGGGCTCCAAGCCATGCATAACAGGAAATATTTGATGTTCATCCCAAAAGAAGAAGACCGCAATCTCCATGAGTACCTCCGATACATTGGAGGCAGTATCGTGACCCCATAGTCCAAGTTCGAAGCTGAGGCGTCTGAGGAGCACGAAGGGTCATTCCACATCAAGTGCTGCTACAACAACAAGTACTGGGTGTCAAAATCCTACACCGTGATGGAAAGATCCAACTAAGGTCTATTTACTTTGATAAGAAATGGAGGTGTAGCCCTAACTGGATCTTGGCTGATTCAGATAACGCTACCAGCGGCGACCCTTATACGATTTTTCTTCCAGAGAGAGTTCAGGATACCATTATTGGAAAAATTAGGAACATAACATATAACCTGAGGCGTGTTGGGCACTGTCCTAAAGGAATATTTTGCCTATGGCAAAGTTCCCCCAGGATTCAACAGGTTCCTTTGCCGATAATGACAGGACCTCAGAAACTACCAAGAATATTATGAAGATAGAACCCAGCACTATGTAAAGGAAAAACTAGAGAGGAGAGAAAGAAAGCTTAGCACTTGTGCATTTTTGGTGTATCACAACAATGAGCCAAAGAGCTCAATATATAGGCTTTGAAAACCACTCAACCTCAATGCATTCAAGTCAGGAATTAATATGCAAATAAAAGGCAATAAAAACATTTGGTAACTCCCACTATAATTATCCATATATTAAAGAATAGGTGTCCAAATGCAATGAATCTCCTACTTTGATGCCCAACGGTCACACACAAAGGTTTATAAAATTTAATGAGCTAATTCAGTGCAATGGATTTAGGCGTTAGGCATTTAATTGGCCAACAAAACATGTCTTAATATTTGAAAAAAGGTAACCGAAAAAAGCATTATGTACTCCCTGCATAAAATCTAGCAATTTGAAAACTGTTATTTGACAAACCAAATTTTTTTGAAATATTAAAACAGTCAACAATCGCCACATATTTCAAAAGAAATAATAACATTCTCCTCTATGTAAAATAATAATATCGCTGGGTTCTAAAAAATTATTGGAAAAATTAGGAACATAACACATAACCTGAGGCGTGCTGGGCACTGTCCTAAAGGAATATTTTGCCTATGGCAAAGTTCTCCTAGGATTCAACAGGTTCCTCTACCGATAACGACAGGACCTCAGAAACTACCAAGAATACTATAAAGATAGAACCCAGCACTATGTAAAAGACAAGCTAGAGAGGAGAAAAAAAGAGCTTAGCACTTGTTGTGCATTTCTTTTGTATCTTTCAACAATGAGCCTATGCTCTCCTTTTATAGACTCCAAAACACTAAGACATTAAACCAAAAAATTATAAATTAATTAAATCATTGCAAACCCCCAAAAGATATTATTGGGATGCAAACGACTACTGCCAGCTTGGTAAAGTAATATACTCCAACGTTCATAATATTAAAGCTGTAATAAATTTGATTTGAATAGTAAAACCATTTGACTAAAACGACTAGCAGTAATGACGTTGATATACAAGACAGTTACTTGAAAAAATTTGTAGGTAACATTTCTTTTGAAATAAAATATCCAACAATCCCCCACATATTTTAAAAGAAATATAAAAGTTCTTTCATAAACAAAAAGATAAAATCGTTGGGTTCTAAATACTAAAGAGTGTAATACATCGAATTTGGTGTCCGTAGATTATGAACCAAGCCAAGACCGATAAGTCTTAACAAGCCGTATCTATCAGTGTAACAAACGGTTACTATGAACTGATAAACATTTTGGCAAGTCAATGCTCTTACCAATCATATTACACCCACACAATTCTTGGTGTTATCGCGGTTCTGCGCATTTCGGCCGTGCGCGCGCCTGGAAATTCTTGAGTGCTCTAGAGGTGTGCCTTGAAATACAACCTCACAGGAATGACCCCATTCCACACTCATATAGGTGATCTCATCAAGTATATACTGCAAGTTACACTACTAGAATGGAGCCCTTTACTCTCGAATTTAGCAAGGGTTTTTTAGCAATTTGTAACGAATTTTTGCATTTGCAACGGATTTTGTCACAGATGAAATCCCTGATTAAACCCTTCGTTGCAAATCCTGTTGTGAGGAAATTTGTAACGGACCAGTTTGCAAGGGATTTAGCCAAGGTTCGTGCGTGACAAATAATAACAGACATAAATCCCTCACAATTAAATCCGTTAGTATAACCCTTTACAAACTCCAAGGGAATAAAACCTTCCGTTGCAAAAAATTTATTTACAGAAAAAATAATTTGGCTAAATACTAATATATTAACTGAATTTAATTACTTTTGAATTTGTCGACTTAAAAAATTAAGATGCTGAAATTTATAACAAAAAGAGACAAAGTGACGATTTTATTATGACGGCTTTTTAACAAATACAACAAAATAAAAAAAAAACAATTTGTACATAGAAATACAAAAAAAATAAGCCAGAATCTGGCGAAATTAAGATCGATGTCGTTACGCACAAAAACTTGAACTTGGTTGGCCCTCCACATATCTGCTCAAAGACAGCCCGCAGCACGAACGGATCTGCACGCTAGTAATTAGATCTCCTCCTGTGGGAAACGGATCTTATACTCCAACACTTGGATCTACTCGTCGAGGGACGAAATCCAACCACTACCGACTAGATCTACACGCTATCCAACCGCAACACCAAAATCAAAACAAACACATAATCAGTAACCAAAACAACCACAATCCAACCCCATAATCAACAAATCTGAAAGAGAGGAAGAAGGCTCACCACAAAGCCACCATCTTCGACCCCGGCTTCATCGCCGTTGGTCGCAACATTCGCCGCCTTGGTTTCTCCGCCCTCGTCTCAGGTTTCCAACACGTTGGGGCTTGATAAGAGTAGAGGGAGAGGGAAAGAATAGAGTAGATGTAAGGTAATTGTGGCTTAGGGGCGTGGGTGTGTGTGTGGTGTTAGGTGAGGGTTCTTTATTTGGGAAGGGTTATACACCACCCGTAAGGGATATGAAGATCATTAAGAGTCTAGCTCATCCTCTCGATCAATGCAGTCTAGTACTATTTCTCACACCATAGGAAGGGACAAAAGTACGAGTACGAGCAGAATTAATCAGTGACTTGTTAATACCCATATGAACCTGTTTCACGGGATCTCCGATCACGCAGGTTGGGTTACCATCACTAATTAATTTCAGTCAGGCAATATTTAGTCCCATTCCCCTCGATGTTTCAATTATTAATTCTCATCCCGGGGTTTTATCAGAAGATTGGCCAAATCAATTCTGACTTCACATAATATATGGATATTTTATTCCATCTCCCAATAACGTTATTTTACTAAAAGTACTAGTTATGTGTGTCTATTTCTCCTTTCGGAATTTATTCTGTTCATATTGTCTATTGCCTCTTTGCAATCATAAAGCATAGACACAATCATGTTGGTTTTATTCCAACGGAATATTTGCTAAGAAATTTCAATCATTTAGCCTCAAAGTTAGCAAATTTCAATGAAATATTCTCAGTCTCAATCTTTCAAAATTCACAATTTTTGTGAACAATGACATAACATCAGTGAACTTTACTCCATATGAATTAACATAATTCATTTGACATCATTGTGCTCTCTATAAGTACAATAGAAGTCCACCATAATATATACCAAAATTTTATGGTATATCTCAAATAATTTTTATGTCTGCACAAAGCAGCCCCATAACCACATTTGTGATTGTGTATATATCGACGGATTAATCCGCCCACAACTGCAGCAAATTTTCAACAATTTGTGCATACTCATGCAGAGTTATCGAATCTTTAATTAGGAATTATATTATAAGGGGATACTCACTAGCCAAAACTAGTACGACATCAGAGTGTCCAAACTTCTTAAGAAGTTCCTATATTTATGATAGCGTTAAGCTACCACCTTCCCTTATAAATTTAAACCATACACAATACTTGCTTCACCATATATTAAAATTTAAAGCAAGAAAAATACTTCGATAACAAATATAACAACTACATTGTTATATCACAAAAATGAATAAAATCATTATTTCATACACAATCAATTATGTATGGGTTCATCAAAATTCTATGGTGCTAAAGTTAAGCATCTTTATATACAATTTTTTTTCACAAAATTCTCGAGTTCACGGAAAAATCATAATTAGTTAGCACCCAATCAAAATCTCATTTGACTTGATCAATTTTAAAACCAAGACATGCTTCAAAAATGTCTTTCACTTAATTTGTCCTTCTCAAAAACAAGGAATAAAACCCCCACATTTTTAAAAATTTCAAGCCACTTCTCAAAAAAAATATAATTTAATTCTCCACTATGCATCTTACTAAGAGATACATCTCATTCATGACAAGAAAATATTCATGAGCAATTTTAATGAATAAATCCATAGCAAATTAAATAATAATAATTTCACATAAATTATTCAATCAGTGAAATCTCTAATAAAAATCTTGATTACAAAAGTCTTTAATAAGCATATTAATTTTGCTTATTATGATAACACCAACTACACATTAATTCTGAATTTTCATAATAATATCATACAAAATAAATTTATATGAATATAGGGTACATATGAGAGCCAAGGTTTATCCAAATGTGAGTTTAGAAAAATTTGTTTATTCCAAAAATTTTAATAATTCTGGAATCTCATGACAAACATGTCTTTCTACATCCCTTACTAAATGTAAGAGGGAACGACTTATGGTAGCATCTTAATGCACCACTCAATTCTTATACAAGATAAGTTTGAGTCACAAAATTTTATTTACTCACATTTACCACAAAATATTTTTTTTTTAGAAATGATCACAACTCTAATATCATCTCCTAAACCAAATCAATTTTTGACTTAGGAGGATTACCATTTCAAAATCTATTTTTACAAATAAAATTATTTGGCTCGTCCACAAATAGAATAAGTACCTTTACTTAACTCAGAATTAGATTTCACATATGGCTTGTAATCAAAATTTATTAGAGGACATACCTTTCTCCAGGCTAGCATTTTTTCTTCTCCTCTACATGTGCAATCTCGATTTCTTTTTTGCACCTTTTAGTTTCTCTTCCGCCATTAGCTTTGTAAAAGCATAAATAAACAAAAGAAAACTTTTGTAAGAACACTATTCATAAAAGAAAACTAAAAAGCAGAGACAACTAATATTCCTTTAGATTATTAGAAAAATTAGGAACATAACACATAACCTGAGGCGTGCTGGGCAATGTCCTAAAGGCATATTTTGCCTATAGCAAAGTTCCCCTAGGATTCAGCAGGTTCCTCTGCCGATAACGACAGGACCTCAGAAACTACCAAAAATACTATAAAGATAGAACCCAGCACTATGTAACGGACAAACTAGAGAGGAAAAAAAAAAGAGCTTAACACTTTGTGTATTTCTTTTGTATCTTTCAACAATGAGCCTATGCTCTCCTTTTATAGGCTCCAAAACACTAAGACCTTAAACCAAAAAATTATAAATTAATTAAATCATTGCAAACCCCCAAAAGATATTATTGGGATGCAAACGACTAATGCCAGCGTGGTAAAGTAATATACTCCAATGTTAATAATATTAAAGCTGTAATAAATTTGATTTGAATAGTAAAACCATTTGACTAAAACGGCTAGCAGTAATGACGTTGGTATACAAGACAGTTACTTGGAAAAATTTGTAGGTAACATTTCTTTTGAAATAAAATATCCAACAACCATCACTCTCTAGAACACGAAGAATTACTTCTATTGCCAAGGTTATCTACAGAAGGAAAATCAGACTGCCTTATTGCCTCTGGCGAAGACAAGACCAGCCGAGAGGTGAAGCTTCGGTTGGAAGAGTACGTGGAATCGAGGCGCATCTACAATGTTCGTTATCACTTCGAGGATGCCAAATATTATGACAAGAAAATCGTCCTGGTCGCAGAAAAGTCTGCAGAAAATGCTTACAAGAGGGGCAAGGACACCGTGACCCTTAATTTTACATTTTAAAAAACCACGAGCAGTTCTTGGAAGTACACCCACGGGATTAAGCTCGGGGTCACGGAAAAATTAGAAGCAAAGATACCGGTCATCAATCTAGGTGGGTTTGAATTCACGGCGGAGTATAATCTCCCATACGAGTCAGGGGAGACTAATGATTGATCGGAAGAGATTGAATCCAGTTACACTGTTTATGTGCCAGAAAATAGTAAGGTGACAGTTTTTGGGTTGGCAACTGAGGCTTCCTGTGATATACCCTTCTCGTACTCCCAAACCGACACTCTCTATGATGGGAGCCAAGTTACCTCTGATAATGTTAAGGGTGGCCTCTACCACGTTGACCAATGCTATTTGTTCAATTACCGGAAAGAGTATGAGGAAATCAAGGCCTGAAGAAGCTAAATGGTCATGGAGTTGGTTTGTTAACTTGGTCCCAAATTAAAGGCCTGTGGGTTTTAGTCTTCTTTTCCCATGTATTTCTACACAGTTGTTGTCAGTCCTGGGGAGTAAAATAATTGTTTGATGATGACAGCATTATCTATGTCAATATGTCTTGTTTTTTAATTACATATTACAATGAAAAATAAATTACTAATAATAGATGACCCAAGTAAGATGACCAAGTCATTACCTGACCGAAATAAACCGTTTCGATGGAGCCTTCAACGAGAGTTTGCAGGGGAGAATTGTTGGACCAGCTGGTCCAAACACAAATGCAACAGTAGGCCATGCAGTCATTAAAATATCATTTGTGTAATGCTTTGTTAATTTCTTCCGCACTAGTCTTGGACATTGTAAAAGTACAAAGATTGATCAAATTCACTTGCTAAATAAATATTGGCAACTGTTGTAACCCAGGTAAGGAGGTCAGTTTTTTCCTCGTGTATGGAAAGTGTAATATTGCTCTAATAACAACGCCCGACTTTCTTCGATAAAAAAAAAATGCCTATATAGGACAATATCCCTGCCAGTGTCATGAATGATTGTTTGATGTTGAAACTAGCATGGGGTGTTCTTACGTCCCAGGGTTCTTTGTGGGTTCGAGTTCTGAGTTCGGAGTATAATCTTCCCGCTTTTCCTACCCCCAGCTCTCTAGTTAGGACGAGGGGCTCCCCTTTATGGTGGGGTATTTGTGATCAGTGGCAGACCTGCTGCACGGTGTTGTTTGGCAGCTAGGTAATGGTAGGGCTATTCGCTTCTGGGAGGATTTGTGGTGCTCTGATGCTACGCCGCTCTCCTCTTTGGTTGTTACACCGATCCTTTATGACTTTCTGGGATGGGCTGTTGTGGATTTTGTTGATCCGTTTGGGCAATGGAGAAGGGATATGATTTTGTCGTGTCTCCCAGAGGATGTTTGCTTGAAGCTGGCTATGTTTTCTCCTCCAAGATAGGATGCGCCGCCGGATTCACCGGGATGTGGGGGGGGGGGGGAGGTACCGCCAGTGGTTCTTTTATTGTGGCTTCTGCGTACTCTTTGCTGAGTTCGGAGGATTGGGATGAGGGTGAGGCATTGGAAGAAAGTGTGGAAGCTTAAGGTTCCTCAGTGGTTGCGGTCGCATTTGTGGTTAGTTGTACATGAGAAGCTGCTTACTAATGTGGAGAGGAATCGTCGACATTTGACTGCCTCTTCGCTGTGCCCTCGTTGTCAGAGCCAGCCTGAGACTTTGCTCCATACTTTTCGTGATTGCCCGGTGGTTCAGAATTCATGGTCGCTGTTGATTAATCCCAGTTCCTGGGGTTTGTTTTTCCATTTGGATTTTGGTCGTTGGTGCAGGAGTAATATCTCTAAGTGCTTCACGTCTAGGCGCAAAACTGCTTCCCGGGAGGCCATTTTTGCGGTGGCCATTCACTCAATTTGGCTTGATCGCAATCTTGTGGTGTTTGAGGGCGCGTCTTCCTCCTCTGCTGGGTTGTATCACACAATTCTAGCCCGGATAGAAGAGCTTCAGGTGACTTCGTTAGTTTTTGAGAAAGCAGGGGTTTATGCTCTTCTTTAAATGTGGTATGGATACTCCCGGCCCAGGGGTGGGTGAAGGTTAACTCGGGTGGTGCATGTTTGCCGTCGGGTGGTGTTAGTGCAGGGGGTGCTATTCGAGGTTCTGCTGGTGAGTAGCTGTCGGGTTTTGGCTCTTTCAATGGCCCTGGGTCTGTGCTGTACGCTGAGGGGTGGAGAATCCAAGAAGGTTTGGAATTAGCACGGCGTTGCGGTTTCAGGAAAGTGGAGGTGGAATCGGATTCTTTTTCACTCATCTCTAACGTCCGAGATTGAATGCCGGTGCCGGACTTGCCTCCGGCGTTGCTACAGCACCTTCGTTCTCTGGTTCGGCGTGAATTGGAGGTTTCTTTGAAGTTTCTTTTACGTGAAGCCAATAAGGTTGCGGATTGCATTGCTCGGACTGCTTTGTCTCGGAATCCTGGTCTGATCATTTTGCCGGAGCCACCAGATAATGTTTTGCCTTTGTTATCACATGATGTAATGGGGTTTTCTTCCCCTCGTTTTGCTACTACTACGGCTTCTTGATTTAATATGAGGGCTTTGCCCTCCTTTCGCACCAAAAAAAGCGTGTAGGATATATTTATTATTTTGATGGGTTTATAGGGTTTATCCAATACTTTCTTGTTATTATTATTGTGTATATAGGAGAGTTATTTTAAACAATATAGAAAGACCCACAGGTTTTATCAAATAGCATGGTGGTATTCACCAATTGTGCTTTATATTATCTTTTATCTTTTATTATAGGGATCTCTTTCTGTTACTTGGATTAAACTAAGGGAGGGGTTATCGGCGCTCCACTATACGATAGGCGCGCTCCACTTCCTTTATTTATTTTCCAAATGACGAACATACCCCATCATAACATTTTATAGTTCTTCCTTTCAATTAGTGTTTTTGTCTTTCTAAAACATAAATACAAAATTGAACCGATAATAATGGACAGTTATAAAACGAGATCTGGCATGAAGTGGTAGGGAGGGTGGGTTAAGAATTAATGCTTCAATTTTTGAATTTTTTTATCTCGAAATTTTTGTTAATAAGCTATTCCAGGAAATAAAAAAAATCATTTTTGTGCTTTTTTGACTAACAAAAGTATATGGTTGTGTTTCTATATTGATGATAGAAAAAGAAGTAATGACAAAAAAAGGTTCTCCAAGACAAAAATCCTGGAAAAAAAAAGAGACGCATTATATTTTCCGGTAGCAACATAACTTCTGCTTTTATTTTTTTTTTTACTTTTCTACAATTTTTTAGAGGTTGTATATTTTTTCTATTTCTTTTTTTATTTTTCAAAAATTCTATTCTTTTAATATTTCATATTAGGCCTTCCTGATAATAGGAGAATTATCCAGTATTAACTGCATGTATATCTTATCTTTTTTCTTATTATTAAATAAATAAAAACATGACTGTTTAAGTAACAAAATTCTTCATTTTTTTTTTATCAAAAAGAAAGTAACAACTATATATATTTTCTCAAAATATAAGTATATATAACAAACAGTTCAAGTTAATGAAATGGATTTGCTTCCCTAAAAAAAAGTAACAACTATACATTTATCTTATATTTTTTCAAAAAATTTATGTGCTGTCAATTGGAAAAAAATTATAGATTCAGGGCTATAACAGTCAATGACAGGAGAGAGAGAAACAATGTGGAGCGCGATTATAACATTTGGGAGCGCAGATATCGCTGCCCTTAAACTAAATAGTAATTACAGATAAGACATGACAGTAGCCTCTTTTGATGTTAGAGAGACCCATAGGTTTTTATACTCAAATAACATTCTGGTATTCACCGGTTATCTGCTAATATTTTTATCATATAAAATTTAACTGTTACCTAGATTCATAAGAAACTCTATCTATTGCTTAGATTAAACCACCTCTAAAAAGAGACCCATAGCTTTTAGGTGATTGCTTCTGTATAATCCCATGTTTTGGTTGTACGCTTACAAATCCTAGTTGGAAAAATATGATTGGGTTACCTAATATTATCTTTTAACATTTAAAAATTAAGAAAATAAATTTTTATATTCTTTAGAAAATAAATAATATTTATTTTTTAATCCCCTAACTTGTAGAAGTTATAAAATCCATCTTTGTGTTTTTGCCTCCATCTTGATGTCCCTTAGAATAAAATCAACCAACCAAGTTGTATTTATCTAAAATATTTAAATTTTAAAAACATACCTAACCTTGTTAGGTTAGAATACATTTGATGTAAGGTTCCTCATCCATCCACCAAACTAAATTTATTTATTACCAAATTTTAATTCAGCAAAAGAATGATTGAATGACATGAGCATGTGGCGGCAACATAAAAAATCTAAATGCTTCCGAATAAAATTATAGTTTATTTTATACTTTTTATATAAATCTAGAAAAAAATAAAATTTAATTCTAATATCATCCACAAATCTAGTATCAATAATTACTAAATTATTCCCTCTAAAGAAGAGTGCACATACATTTTATAATATGAACTTTAAAATAGAACATAGTTTATGTTTATTTTATAATATGAATTTTAAAATAGAACAGAGTTTTCTAGATTTATTTAAAAAGTATAAACTAAACTGTAATTTTATTCGGAAGCATTTGAATTTTTTATTTACTATAGTGTTGATTAGTTACCGGGGGAGCACTAAATAATTGAGTCTGGGTGACAAATGAAGCACGTCGCAGCCACATGCTAATGTCATTCTGTAACAGCCCGGGTAAAAATTTTGAATTTTACCGGGACTGTAAAAGTCTTTTTACCGTGATTTACTGTTGAATTAATCTTGGGTAATTAATTCAAGGTAAATCGGGAGTCGTTTTTCGAAACCTAGGGTTTTCCCGCGCTCGTGATTTTCCCGCGGATTTTTCGGGCCTAAGTTGGTATTTTTCGGGTTTCGGAATTTCTCGGAAAATCACACCGGAAAATAACTAAGGAGGTATCTGTTATTTTCTGGTCCGGATCGGACCCGCCTGCATTATTACACATTCACATGTGTAATAATAATTTTCAGTTATATAATGAAGAAGGAGGCAGCCGGAGGAGGAGGAGAAGAAGAAGAAAAAAAGAAAAGAGAGAAAAGGAGAGGAAAAAGAAAAAGAGAGAAAAAAAAAGAGAGAAGAAAAGAGAAAAAAAAAAGAAAAAGAGAAAAAGAAAAAGAAAAAGGAAAAAAATAAATACAGAAAAAAAAAAGGGAAACAGTGAGAGAGGAAGAAAAAAATAGAAAAAAAAAGAAATGAAAAAAACAGAAAAAAAAAAGAAAAGAAAAGAAAAGAAATTCAAAAAAAGAGAAAATTCGGAAAAAAAAAAGGGGAGAGGAACAGTACCGTCAACCCAGCTCCTCCTCGTTATTGTGTACACGCTGCCGTTCCCCGCCGAGTATCGATGCACCACCGCCGCCAGCAGCTTCCCCTCACCGTTGCGAGGTCACCCCTGTCGTCGCCGAGCAGATCCACCGCCGGAGCGGCCCTGACGCGCCAACGACCCGGAGCAGTACCCGCGGATCTTGCTTCCTCCGCTCCTGCGCCTGCTGCCGTCAGCCTTCCGCCTCCTTTCCGACGCCCGTGGAGTCGCCGCCTTGCCTTTCCTCGCGCTAGCCTTGTTTTCCTCGAGCTCGCGCCGCCGTCGTCGTCGAGGTGAGCAGATCCGAGTTGTCGACCCGCTGTGCAGTCCGGGTCGCGCCTGGGTCTGGATCCGGGTTGCGACCTGTTCTGCTTTTAATTAAAAAAAAAACAAACAATACACACATATATATTTATTTAATTACTTGCTGGTTTTAATTTGGAAAAAAATATATGTATTTATACTATGAAAATATGGTTAGTTTTAATTATGCTGTTGGGAAGAAATATATATATATATATATATATATATGTGTATATATACTTGTTTTGAAAATTAAAGATAGTTATATTATGTTTTGAAAATTAGTATTATGTTTATTTAGAAAAAGATATATACCTTGAAATTAATTTCTGGAAATTTAATATATGTATTATTTTCTCTGAAAATTATGGTTGTGGAAATTATATATATATATGTACTTTGTAAATTAAAGTTAATTATATTTTTTGTTGGAAAATATTGTTACTATATATATTTAGAAAAAGTAAATACTATTTATATTTTTTGAAAATTATAAATAGGTTATTATTTTTCTGGAAAATTATAGTAATTATTATTTTGGATAATTATAGTTATTTTATGGAATTATTTTGAAAAGAGTTTTAATTAAAGTATGGTACCGAAATTATATTCGGATATACGTACGGTATATTATTTTCGGTAAATGATAATAATAACGGATAAGAACCGGGATGGGTTATTACGCTGTTTGGCATCATAGCATACCGATTATGTGCATTTATGTGTATATGTTGTTTTACTGTATAGGTTTGGATATCGGGCAGTTTCCCGAGGAGCCGGCGTCGGACCGGTCATTGTTTCCGGAGTTGAGTAATCGGCCAAGGTGAGGATGGATTTCCTTCAATATGTGCCTGTGTTACTCGGTTATTGTGCTTGATGTTTATTGCATTGTTGTTGGATGCATTTGTTGTGATTGTGGTCGGGATGTTCATCCCATGTTGGTTTTTGGGATGTTTATCCCCGTGTTGATTTTCTGTGTCATTTGGATAAAGTATAATGGAATAAATAATAAATGTGATAAGGATGTCGATCCCGGTATTTCGGATGGGATGTCTATCCCGGTGATTTGATTAGGGATGTTGATCCCTGAGATATGATTTTGGTTGATGATAATATAATTGTCACGTGGTAAGTAGAGGTACGATCGGATGGTTTGAGACTGTTTTGTGGTGGCTATGATCTGGGTGACTTGTGATGGGCATGTTGATGCCGGTTTGATTGGGATGTTGATCCCTGAGTTTGATATTGGGATGTTGATCCCGGGTTCTTTTTGATCTGGCACCAGGAACAGGTTGATAACCTGGTACGACCCTAGCTTATCCGTGACGGAGCCCGGAAAGATAAAATTGGATAATTGGATTTTGTTTGAGTCTTTTCGGTCTTGGACCAATTTTGGGTCGAGTCTTTTGGTTGGGCTGTTTAGCCTGTGTTTTTGACTTGAGTAATTTTAGTGTGCATATTGATTGTCTTTCCTTCGTCGGTGAGCACTTCGGACTCACCCCTCACCTGCGGGCTTTCATCCCGTAGGATGAATTATTTGTTGTACAGGTTTGGTGCATTCCAGACAGGCTGCGACGTTATCCCTTGGGTAGGGCTCGGATCCATAGTTTGCATCTATGCATACAGTGTTTATGTGAGTTTTATAAGTCTTCCGTTGTGCATTACTTTGTCATTATTGGGCCATTGGGCCGGTTATGTTATTTATTGTTGTTTTTATTTTTGGGCTGTTGAGCCCGAGTTACTGCTGTATACACTGTATGTTGGGCTTGGTATGGTCAGGTTGTCACAGTTCCGGCACGTGTTTACTGTGTACGGTAAATACTGGTCGGGGCGTTTCACATTCAATCATTTTTTTCTGAATTAAAATTGGGTAATAAATTAATTTATGTTTATGGATGGATGAGGAATCTCACCTTGATGTATTCTAACTTAACAAGGTTATATGTGTTTTTTTTTGTAATTTAAATGGTTTAGATAAATACAACTAGGTTGGATGGTTTTTCTAAGGGACATTAAACTGATGCAAAACAACAAAGATGGACTTTATAATTTTTACAAATTAAGGGATTAAAAAATAAATATTATTTATTTTTTAGAAAATATAAAAATTATTTATTTATTAGAAAATATAAAAATTATTTCCTTAATTTCTAAATGCTAAAAGATAATACCCAAATAGTCCAATAATATCTTGCCACGTAGGGTTTGTAAGCGTACACCCAAAATTGTTAGTCCAGATAGGCCTGAGAGGAGGGTTGGATTAACTTTTCTCCTTAATCGCATACTTGGTTTCTGCTTTGGTTTCTGATAAACCAGATGGTTTCTTCACAAACCACGCACTCACAGATCTGTCTGTACGTTTGTGCTAATAAACAGAAAGAACAAGGGCAAGAGATGATGACACAGTGATTTTAGAGTGGTTCCCCCTCACCAGGTACATCCACCACCTAAAGAACCCTCCTTTAGGATTTCAAAACTCTCACTAACTTAGGTTTTTGCGGGTTCAACCTTAACCGTTACAAGCTTTTACAGGAGCAGCTCTAACCTAAGCTTTTCACAGGCTTAGCTCTAACCTTTACATGTTTTTCCCAGGCTAAACTCTAACCTTCCCTCAAGTCTAACTCTAGACTTGAGTGGCCAACAAAGACTAACCCATCTCTTGCCTAAAAACTCCCCTTTCAAAGGATTGAACATAAGTGTAAGCTCAAGGTGAAGAACATAGGCGCAAACAAAAGTTTGCAAACTTAGAGTCTCTCTCTTATATGTTGGGGCACCTCTTCAAGATGCTTCCCTCTTCCTTATATAGAGCTTGAGTGAGTAGGAGTAGGTAGGGGCTCTCTTTCTAACGGCTAATTGCACCAATAATGCTCCATGGATTGACCAAGATACTCCACAAGTTGATGTTGGGTCCATTCCTGGAAGTCTACTCTCTTTGTAGCTCAATTACTTGAAAACATTTCATTTTTGGCAATTCGGGACCACAAGTGTGGACCACTTTTGACAATTGAGCTAAGAGGTGAGAGACAAGTGGTTCAGGTCTTTTTCTCTGTCTTGGACCACTATTAGTAGCCGTTGAGGTTGTTGGGAGCTATCTTTAATGTTGTGAGGACCATCATCCACTTGCAGCAAGACCACATAATGTTGGCAGCTAGGTGTGGTTTCTTCCAGAAACCAAGCCCGTGGTTTTTGTGTGGTTTTTGTAAGAAACCACGTTGCATATTAATCAACACAAATATATGCAAACATATCTAACCAAGCTTGTTTGTCATCAAAATCAATGAATAATAATTCACTAAATATGATTAGGCATTAATAATCCTATTAAGCCCATGTTTAGGCTAACAAAAATATGGGGTTGTACATTAGAAGTCACCTAGGTTTTATCAAATACAAGTTTATCTGCCATTTTTTATTATAAGAAACTCTATCTGCTATCTAGATATGTAATTTTCAGATAAGACAGTAGCCTCCATAGAAAGACCGACAGGTTTTACCAATTACCAAATACCATCCTGGTATTCACTAGTTGTGTTTTTTGTGCTATTTTCTATTATAGGAAACTCTGTCTGCTACTTAGATTAAACCAGGCAATTTTAGATAAGACACCAATTGTCTTGTCTGCTATTTTTTACTATAAGAAACTCTAGCTACAGGGAGTTGCTAGGTGCAGCTGGGAGGCCAAACAGAGGAAACATCACCCCATTACTTCAGGGACATCCTTTGGGCTTAAACAGACTCAGGGATGCAGTGAACTCCCTCGCCCTCGCCACCAACCCCCTAAACACACAAGTAGCGGGCGAGAGTCTGCTCCAGATGGTGTGGATGATATCCGAAGCAGCCAGATTCACCGAAGTGGCGGTGACTGTGGCAACCAGGTCAGAGACGGTTGTGGATGAGTCCATGGCAGAGCTGGTGATGCTGTGGGGAGAGTTAAGTAGAAGACTATTGCAGGGGTTTGCCCACCCACTATTGCTTCCATTTATGATTCCCCACAGTAGCGTTTTAGAACACTTGGGTATAAGCACAGCTGCCGATTTACTTAGGAAAATGGGCATTGTGTTGTACACGCTCCCCAACTATATGACTCAAAAGGAGAGGAGGCCTAAACGGGAGGCAGCTCCCAGCTTGTACTATACTCGAGGGGAGGCAGCTCTCTTCTACTTCACCGCGGGCGCAACACTGGCGGAGGTGTTCTATGTGAGTGTTACTATTACTAGTACCACTCAAGTTCAAGTTCCTGTCTACGGAACAATAACGGTCGCGGATGGCTATAGCAGTCAATCCTTGTTCAACAGAAGCATGGAAGACTGCCAGTCGATATCTTCCGGCCGTAAAAATGCTTTGCTCATAGGGCCGGCCAGGCCTGTCTCCGCCAACGACTGTTTCACCGTTGATCTCCACCTGACGGGAAGGCATGCAATCGAGGATGAAGAAGTGGTTAATGACCAGTTCTCCTGGAACCCTTACGAGGGCGAGGTTATTCTATGGAACCAAAGCATCAAGAAAGTTATTGCAGGACCTCATGGAAAAGAGGCAACCGTGTGCTACGGAGTCTTCGAGAATGCGGTGGTGGCCGGTGTTAAGGTCAAACTTGTCAACGCAGACCGGCAAGATCCCGCTCATGTTTATGGATGGGTGAAGGCTATTAGAAACCTTGAGGAGATGGAGCTTTTTGGAAAGCAAGAGTGGGAGCGAGTGGACGTCAGGCCAGGGAGATTTATTCCACTCTCCAGATCCACAGTGGTCGTCCCATTGAGCGATGCCCTAAGGATTACCTTTGCTCTGTACGATTACGATTACCTATCTACTGATGACAACTTTGCCCATGGCGAAGCAACGTTTTCACCTAAAACCGAAGGAACAGACAAGAACGGCATTGTTTGCCTCAAGGGGCAGGTCGAAATCCACGTTACTTGGGGTGTGTTTTAATTAACTCTATTTTGTAATGTGCTAGCGAATACCTTCCTGGGGGAGGCTTCATTGTTAGTTAGCCAGTACCTAAAGTAATCTACCTGGGGGAGGCTTAATTGAAGAATAAATAAGTCATTCGTATCATGTCAGTCTGTCAGTCATTCGGTGGCTTCATCTTTGTAATACATATATTATATATATACGTGATCTATGTATCACGAGAAGCAGCGACACTGGCTTTCAACTTCTGGTTGTCTCTCTTTTATATATGTGCTACCAATGTGTGTGTTCTTCTTAACAGGAAATTAACAGACTCGTTTTTTGATGCTAAAATTAACAGACTCGTTGCTGCTTCTGCCCTGCCTTAATCAAATTACAGTCTTGCCGTAATTAAATGAACCAAACACATACGGATTTGTTGCTATTGAGCCTCCCAAGGCTGGCAAATTCAAAAGAATGTGCATCAATTGTATCAACTTTGCTCCAACTTCTGTTGCTGTGTGAGGCAAAGTCCAATTACAACGATCAATGAGGCAAAGTCCAATTACAGGGGAACGGTCGATTCATGGGTTGGAAACATAGTAGTTTTCCCAACCCATACAAAACAAAATGCTAGACCTCCGCTTTAATGCTTTTAATTCATACAATTCAAAATGCTATAGACCCCGGCTTTAATTTCATTCACTTAGTCAGGCTTCGTTTTGTATTGTTTACTTAATGACGAGGAGGAATTAATGTTGTCTGTTTTACGTTTTCACCGTGATTCAGGAATTCTTTTGGTGAGATTTTTGCATTTTATTATTTTAGTAAGGGAGGCACCATGTTCTTGTTGTGAATAATTTATTTAATGGAAGAAAATCAATCAAGGAGTGAAAAGGGAAGGAGGGTGCAGAGAAAGGAGAAGACGTAGATGAAGCTGCAAGCTCACACAGTCTGGTTTCATTCAACTCTCAATATATAAAGAATACAGGGAAAGGGTAGGTAGGATAATGACATACACACTAATTAAACATGTTTTATAACACTTCCTCTTGTGTGTCATTGTGTGTTGGGTAGAATACGGTTCGGGAGTACTGCCTCATTAAAAACCTTACCAAGAAAAATCCAGTGGGATAAAAACTTGGTGAAGGAAAAAAGAGTGCAGTACGTATTCTACTCCCCCTCATTTTGGCCTCTCTTAATTTCTAGATGTTGTTGCATGCTAATCATCCTTGTCAACTTTCGGTGGCATTTGGTGACAGATGCCATGTCCGCTCACTTTTGAAACATCGCTACTTTAATTGGACGGCGTTGGCAGCATTATCTTTATAATTTATTGTTGGAGCATCTGTCTTGCCCTCTTGCTTTTGTAGTCCCAATGATGCAACAATTTCATGTGTAAAGTTGTGGCAGATGTCCGGCTGTGCCTTTTGTGGATCAAATGGGAGATCGGCATCTGCAAGAACCAACTCTTCTTTCTTCGGGGTATGAAAAGTGTGGTATCATGTTAATCCTGTAAGCCCGAAGATAAGAGCAAATTCATATCTTGCCAATAGGCTTAAGTCAAAAGCTTCAGGCTTTATTGCACTTTAACAGGGTACTTCAGGACCAATCTAATAGCACGGTATTTGGAAGCTTCTTCGGATGTTCCATTCATAAATAAGTTTATTCATACTCAAAATGATTTAAACTCAGTTCAATTTTTGTAATTTCCCGGGAATTAGTTGCTTCAGGCAACTGGGATCCTGCAGGGATCTTTATGTATATCTCACAACTTATGGATCCATAGTAGGCTGTAAAAGCATTCATTAGATGCATTTCTAATTCTTTATATAATGCCAGACCTTTCAAACAATTGTATCCACCACAAGGGAGTGAATCACCTCATAATTAATACCAGATCGTTCGGGTAAAACTTTATGCAACCGTGCTTTATATCTCATTTATATTTTCCGCACAAATACCCAATTTTCTACCGATCAATTTTACACCATCTGGTGTACGGACTACAGGTCCGATAAATATCTCGCTTCGCAAGCCAGTCTAACACAGCTTTTAATTATATCTCTTTATTTTGGCCAATCATACAGCACCTACATTCATTAATAGGTTCATGATCCTCTATTTTAATATTTAGCACTATAAAAAAATTCTATTCCGTCGACGGTTATTTCTCGTTGGTTCCATCTTACTTCTAGCACTGTAATTGAGATCTCATCATATTCACTTATTTCAGGTACCTGAGTTACTTCTGGAACTTTATCAATTTGTGTCAGAAAACCTCTTCTAAAGGATTTTCCTCTTCTTGAGGACTTTTAATTCAAACTTCTACTGGAGGCTTTATTCCCATACTGGGGCCATTTTATCACTTCGCTCCTTTTTCTCTATCGAGAATTTCTTTTCTTTTTGGAACCGAGTATAATCTATAGATTCATTTGCATACTTATATTGTTCTTCAGGAACATCAATTGAAACAGGAGCATTTGCAGCTGGTATATGGTCACACTTAATTTAATTGTGTTTGGCAATTGCATATCAATTTTCCTGCAAATGAATCATTTTCTTTTGAACTTCAGGTTCACATTAATTTATATGAGGATCAACATTCATATATATTATGCATTTCAACAAACTTGATCCAGCTGCTTCTTTCTCCCCCTAATGTTGGGTATACACACATATCGAATTATCAATAAACAAATCTTGCTATAAATGAATCTCCAATCTTTTAGTCAATAGTTTCAATAATGTTGTGATTTGATGGAGAATACCCAACATCTATTCCCAAACTTCTTTAAAGACCAGAATAACTATGCTGTGGTGGAGCATAATATACTATACAACCAACGGTCCGAAGATGGGAGATATTTTGTGACCAAGAACCAATAGGGAGATCTTATGATCTTATAATATCTTATTGGCTTGATGCACATTTACTGCGTATAAAATACCATAGTCATATTTCATCAATGGTTCTGCAATCAATTGTCAATATGGCCCAGATCTCTTTGGGTTTATTTCCAATTATATACATTCTCCATTGAAGAAACATACCAGCATTATCTAGACATATAGTCTAATAACATAAGTAGGGACATATACCGCTAGTGGCATACTTATTAAATCAGTGCGCACAATGCCAACTTGTGTCGCATAATAGACCATCTAGTTGATGCATCGTGAAAATTACCTAGATGGTCAACACAGCGGATTTATCATTCCGCGTTCATATCCCAAATGTGCTGGTCTAGGCCAATCTCATCTTTTGATGGCCGTATTATTAATTTCGCAGTAAACAAACACATGGAAATTTATTGATTGTAAAACTTCTGGTTTTTTTTTCAATGAATGACCAAATAAATTTAGTGCATCATTATTGACCCGGGATGGCCCAACCGGTCATGCCAAATAAATCAAATAAACCAACTTTAAGTTGGTACCAGCTTCAGACTGCTATTTTTACTAGCTTTTGATGGGTACCAGCTTCAGGCTGTTGTGTACTAATTTTAAGCTTATATCTGCCACACATGTCGAAAGGATCAGAATTATTGAGCAATAATTAATGTAGTGGCAGACATTTCCAAAAGCAAATCCTCAAGGATCGTAAAGCTTTAGAATTTTCTGAAAAATAATACAATCCACAGAAAAATCTTCTGGAACTTTTCGGGGTCATCTGGCTGTCTATGCTCAGGCTATAAGAAGGGGGGGAGATTGCTTAGGAAGATACAGCAAAATTCAAAGATACAGAAAATTCAACAAAGCAAAGAAACAGAAAACTCAACCAAGACAAAAAAGCCTTCCCCAGCTACTATTTTCTTTGTTGAGGGTGTCTTACTAGGAAGAAAGAATAGGTTAGCATATAGCATGGTGAATGAGCAGCAAGAAGAATTACCAAATGATCTGGCGAGAATTCCTAGTTTAGTGTTTGTTGATGAACTTTATTCATCTAGGTTCTTTGTAACTCCTATGGAAGAAACATTCTTCCTAGAGGACCAAAGCAATCTAAGGGCTTCCTTTTATGGCTCGGCTAACTCTATTATGTTTTTCATATCTAATAGACTGCAGGAATTTCAGCTGGAGCCTTCATGTCAGAGTTTAAATCAAAGCAGTTATTATCAGGTTTCTATGACGGCTCGGAGCGTCCAAAGGGTGACTGGTTTACCACCGACGTGGCCTAAGGTACGACTTCTACTATAGAATTGCAGGGGTGTAGCAAGAAGGTCTCAAGACTTTGTGCGTACCTTAAGGGATCTGAAGAATCAGTACAAGCCTAACATGGTACTGATTACTGAGACTTTGTGGCAAGCGGGAGAGAATCATGGTGTGATTCCACTTCATTTTCCTCCAACGAATCTGTTTGGGATACCTGGAGAAAACAACATGGGTGGTATGTGGTTCTCCTGGAACGACAGTATTAGGGTCAACATCAATAACGAGGCCCAGAGCTTTAGGGCCAATGTTGTGCCCAACCGTTAAATAATTTCATTCAGCTTTATGTATGAGAACAATACCTCTACGTGGATGTTCTCAAGTAATGATCCCTTATGTGATAATAATATGCATGTTTTCTTTTAGCCTTGCCTTTTGTCATAATCTTTATGGTCATAATAGTTGGAATAATTTCTTCCACAACCTTGGCAACAGGCACTATACTGTCTCATTCACTTCGAGGAATGGAGCAGAATCAATTTAATGGGATCCATAACAATTTCTTGTAAAACAAGAATATTCCGTATTCCATACTCTTCTGGAGTTTATGCTCTTCAGGAGCGTAAGTCTATGATCTTCTGGATCATAGTTAAGCTTGTATCCTTCATAATTTATGTATGTAACAGTATTCACGCACCGTTTTCCTCTCCCCCTTGAATGCTGTTGCATTTGGGGTAGGTAAAATATTGCTCTTCAGGAGCACATTAAAATTCATGCTCTTCTGGAGCAGATTAATTTACGTTTATGTGAATAATTTCCGTTTATTAAGTACGGAATACATCATTGCATTGTCTTCAGGACAAATGCCGGGGTCATTATTCGAGAAACGTCAACGCCATATAAAAAGAATTAAGCAGTAAAGATAAACATAATATAATAAATATAACAGAAATAATAAAACTGGATATAAAAATAAAATAAAACATAAAAATTAAATCAATATATGTCAACTTGCACCTTCAGGGTAAGCAAGAATAATATTTTAATATCGTGCTCATCATTTTGACTAAATATGGTTTCATCCATATTATATTTTGTCCTGCAGGGACGCACATTTCTTCAGATGCGTACACTTGTGGTCATTCAATGTCCCATTTCTGTTGGTCACATAAATATTTGTAGGACCTCTGGCAGTCAGACTTCAAGTCTTTGCTACATTTTTTTCTTTTTCCGAGTCTTCTGGACTCTTTCATTTAGTCTTTCATACTATTCTCATTTAAATGCATTTTCGCATTTAATGCCCATTATAAATTTCTTCCGGAAATTTTAAGGGCCTCAAATTCAAATAACATAATTGAATATGTAAATGCTTAATTAAAATAAAAACGCAAGGGGCCTTTTATTAATTACCACAAGTAAAATAAATGACAGGAAATTAAATGATGGGCCTAGTATGAGCCCATATTAAGCATAAAATTAAAGGCAAGGTAATTAAATACAATGGGACCTTTTATAGTCCAATTAAAATTAAATTGCTGAAAAATAAATGCAATGGGCCTTTTTATTAATTAGCCCAATAAAAATTAAATTATCGCAAATTAAATACGATGGGCCTTATACGAGCCCAATAAAATCGTAAAAAAATAGGCGGCTTAGCCGGCCAATAAATGAATATAATGAAAAAGAAATATAACTATATAACGGCCTTCCGGGCTTGACGGAAAAAATCCGAGGCATCAAATTCCGGCCAAAATCACCATTCACGATCGCCGGAAATTTCTATTCACGGTCGCCCGAAATTTCTATTCACCGTGCCGGATTATTTTGCCGAGGCATCAAATTCCGGCGAAACACTTCTGGGTTTGCCGAATTCCGACCAAAATCATTATTCACGGTCGCCAAAAAGTACTATTCACATGGCCAAAAATTACTGTTCAGAGGCCGGATTTACTATTCATCGCCGGATTCCGCCAAACACTATTCATAGGCCAAAAACTGATTTCCGGGACTCATCATGAGCTCAACATACATTTAATCATCCAAGATCAACATTAATTAAATATTCAATCACATAATAACATCATTAATTAAACAATAATACATTCGTCTAGGACAAAATCAAAAATTTTAATAATTGAAGGACTAAAATGTAAGGGCTTATCTGCATAAAACAGAAGTCTAGGGACTAAAGTGCCAAATTGGGTCCATCTTCTTCAAGGGAGCACCATCGGTGGGGGGTGAGAGCTGCAGCGGCTGGGGGCGAGCGGCGGATGGCTTCGCGTCTTCTGCTGGTTGCGGCGAGGAGACGAGGAGGCGGGTCAGACCCGCCACGAATGGGTCATCTTCAACCTTTGGCTGGTCGGCTAACTTCATGGTTACAGGCGGCGGCGACGACGAAGGGGACGAATGGGCGATGTGGCGACACGGGATGGCGGCAAGGCAGCGAGTCCTTGGGGGCAGAAGGAAGCGGCGGCAATCGCGCGCAGAAGGAGACGGGTCGAGGTGGATCCGGCGGATCCCCGTCTGGTCCTGGCATCCAACCGGCGCGTCGAGCAGCGGAAAAGGATGGTGGTGTCAGCGTCGAGATCGCAACGACACGGGGAGGCTGCTAGTGGGGGCGGTGACTCGAAGCGCGGCCCGGAATTCTTACGAATGAACAGTGCCGTGAGGTGCAGCAAACTGTTCTTCACGGTTTTCATTTTTTTTCAGCATTTCTGGGTTTGGTTTTTAGGTTCTTCTCAGGGTAGATGCTTCGTGCTGATAACGTGTTGTGAATAATTTATTTAATGGAAGAAAATCAATCAAGGAGTGAAAAGGGAAGGAGGGAGCAGAGAAAGGAGAAGACGTAGATGAAGCTGCAAGCTCACACAGTCTGGTTTCATTCAACTCTCAATATATAAAGAATACAGGGAAAGGGTAGGTAGGATAATGACATACACACTAATTAAACATGTTTTATAACAGTTCTGCGGTTGATTTGTGTTCACATTCTTGACTTAATTCTAGCATCTCCTTCGCTTATTTCACCTCCACTTTGCAGCGACTTTGTTGGTAGTGATTAGGGATGGCAACGGGGCGGGGAATTAGCGGGTAGAGTAATCCCAGCCCCGCCCCCCGCACCATATGTTTCTCCCCGCCCCGCCCGCGGGGGAAAATGTATCCCCGTCCCGCTCTCCGCGATCCCTACGGATCCACGCGGATCCCCATTTCCCGATCAAAACCACAACACACAACAAGGATTAATCAAAGCATAAAAAACTAATAGAATCAAGTGTGAAATTAACAAAACAAGAATCCAAATTACCTAACTGTAACCGATCAAAGGCCACTGTTAATCACTCCGCCTCTACCGCCTCCACTTTGAGACCTAATGCACCAAAAAGGAAGAGAACACGAAAAATCAATCGAGAGAGAGAGGGGTAAGTAAGGAAGGGGGGTTGGGTGGAGTCACTTCTGGAGGTAGCGGCACTTCTGGAGGTGGTTGACACATTCAACGCGGTAGCACCACTTGAGCCTCTCCCTAAGGAGGAGGAGGGAGAGGACAGTGGCGGAGGACGGCTGTTGTAGCGGCAGTGTCGGGAGATAGGAAAGAGAAGAGAGTGAGGTGAGGAAGAGGATAGTGGTGGAGAAGGAGGGTGCGGCTGCGGCGTGCGTGCTGGTGTGGTTGTGTGTGGTTAAGATTTAGGGTTTTTTTGATAGATAAGAGAGAGATTTCATTTTGTGTTTCATTTTCAGTGCGGCCATGTGGGCGGGCAGTGCAAAAATTGGGCTGTTCTGCTAACAAAAAAAGTAATATATTTTGGAAATGATCAAAATATCAAAATTAAAAAAATAAATCCATTAACGCTATAGGGGTAAACTTGTCCTTCCAAATTTTACGGGGCCCCCTGGGGCGAGTAATGTGATCCCCGCCCCGCGAATTATCCTTTGGTAAAAAAATCCCCCCATCCCCCCCCACGGGGCAAAAAAAATCCCCATCCCCGCCGCACTAGCGGGGAATCCCCACGGGGATCTGCAGTGATGGGGATTTTTGCCATCCCTAATAGTGATTTTCCCTATAAATATTTATATAGGAGTTGATAACGAGATTTTGAACGAGGAAGTAGAATTGGAACCCGTATAAGAATTCCAGAATTGATAATTGGCCAAGGTGAGGATAGATAACCCTTTGTTGCCTGTAGTACTTTGTTGTTGTGATATGTTTGCTTGGATTGTTATAAATGAACTGTGAGTTGCTAGACTTCCGTGTTTATGATTTTTGAAGAATATCCTGTAACTTGATATTGTTGTTGATTGAACCATATACCTAGTTCTCTGTGAACCCTGTGAGAGTCTAGGGGTGATATTGATGATAGACTGCTAGCACAAGGGTGTGGATCCAAGGGGACATTGGGCCCTGGCCCGCCCTAAAAGTTTGTATTTATATAAATAAGGTAGCAAATTATAAAAAGTCTATATTTAGTTCGGTGGTTAGCGCCTTTATGTCTATTAAACGGTCAAACCATTGCAATGACATTTTCTTCATCTTTTGTTTATTTTCAAATGCTGATTTCGATCTTATTTCAATGTAGTAATCTTAATCATTATTCAACTTGTGATTTGGTGGTTTATTAAGGTTCATTCATAGTTCAAATCCCATTTTTGTTATATGTTGTTTTATTTTTTATCTTTATATATTTTTTTTTAACCTTCATTAGTTGGCCCCCCAACCATAATTCCTGGATCCGCCCTGTGCTAGCAGAAGTCTTTGGTATGTTAGATATGGTCTAAGTATGAGAATTTTGTGACATCGAAAACATTATGAGTTGTTATTCCTAGAGGAGCTGTGAGGCCAAGAGCCTGCTCGGGAACTACACTTATATAGGTATACTGAAATAATATAGATGAGTTATGATATTATAATTTAGACACTTAGATATGAGTGGTGATATTATAATTTAGACACTTAGATGTGACGTGAAAGGTAGAGGTACGACTGGATGGATAGTCGATTATATATATAAAAAATAATATTGATTTATTGGGTTGCCCTTTTGTTATTGACAATCAGAAGTTGTTAAAGGGATGTTGATCTCGTGATAAAAAAAATAGCACTTTGGCACCCAGATTATTGATAAAAAAATTGACGGAGAGTACCCTAGGGTTAGCTAGTCTAGCTTTCAAATACGACCACAGTTTACCACGTAACAGGGGCTCTAATAATCTAACTAGTTACAGTGAGTCTATTAGATGCCTATCTGTCTTGAAATAGGTTAACCAAAGGAACCTCTTGAGTGTATAAAACGAGTATGGTTTGTGTCTGTGTTTCTTTCTCTTAAGTATTATGGTTGCTTTCATACTGTTGTTTATCCATGATTGTACTTTAGTACTGGTGAACACTTTGGACTCACCCCTCACTTGTGTGGTTTCATCACGTAGGATGAGTGGCTTGTAGTACAAGTTCGATGTTCGACCAGTTGCTGCATCCACTCTACCAAACTCCATACCTCCGCTGCATTTTTGCATAAGACTTCCGTTGCTATTTTCTCACTTTGATTCAGTTGATGTATCATGCTTTCTACTATTGTTGTTGTGTGTTTTTTTTTTTTTATGCCAATCGTTGGTTTTGCATTCTATTGATTTTTTGGAATATTTACATCAAGAAGCAGTTTAGAAAGAAGAACGGCCTTAAGAGGCTATAAATACAAAAGCAACTATTGTCATGTGTTTTGTAAATGAATAAACTTCGAACTGGACCAGGACCAAAAGAACTCCGAAGAGGAAAGAATGGCACTGGCACTATACGGGTACTGTGGGTGTAAGGCCTTGAACCAGCAGTATGCCCGGAAAAGAATGAGAACAAACAAAAGACCCTGTTGCACCGGCTTTCCAATAAAAACCAAAGCGTTCCTGTCCAACCAAAGGGACCACACTGTTGACAAACTCAAGAGCATCCAAGCCACCTGGTTATGCCTCGTCCTGAAAGAGAAAGCCATTGGATTAACCAACACTCCAAGGTCCCAGGTGCAATCCAAACAACCCCCCACCAGGAACATAGTTTCTGCCAAAGGGATGTAGCTATGCGACAGTGAAGGAACAGGTGCGGGATGTCTTCCAAGCTATGTCTACAGAAGGGACACAAAGAGCCGGCCAAAGTCACAATATTGCGTAGGAAAAGAAAGCACGCACAGCCAATCCGTCGTGCAAAGCCAGCCACAAAAAATGCCTCAACTTTAGGGGGGGGCAATGTTCAACCAGACTAGAGGGCGATTAGGGGAGAAGGATAGCCCCTGACACAGAAAAAGATATCCCGACTGTGTCGTGTACACTCCTGAGGTGTCCCATAACCATCTCCAGCTATCCGCCTGACGTTGGACGATCACAGTCTCAGCTAAAGCTTCCTGTAAAGCCATACAGTCCTCCCATTCCCAAGCGTACAGCTCACGTCGCCACCAGCTCCGATTGTCAGCCAACAAGGAAACCAAAGAGAGGACAGAAGCCACAGTGATATCAGGCGACGTGAAGAGCTTATAAAGACGACGAAATTGGTCCTTAAGACAACCAAAAGCCGACCAAGAGTCCGCCCAAAAACTCACCCTACTACCACTGCCAAGAGACAACACAACCCGTCCTCTAAAACTGAGCCAGGATCCCCAGAGGCCAAACTGCACTGTAGGATAAAAGACCAAACGGGAGAGAGACGAGACAGGTTAAAAGAAGGAGTGAAAGAAGTAGGCTGGGCCACACATTTGGCATAAACCAACCGTCACCAAAGTAAAGAATCATCTTCATGGAAACGCCAGTACCATTTAAAGAGTAAACTCACATTCTTTGACACCAAATCTTGCACTCCCAGACCTCCTTTTGATTTTGAGAGGACAACCTTGGACCAAAGGACAAGGCAAAGACGGTTTCTCCCAGCTGTGCCTCCCCAAAGAAAGCACCTTTGAATCTGAACTAGAGATCGTACCACCTTTGAGGGGATCTTAAACATAGATAAGAAATATAATGGAATGGAGGTCAGAACAGACTTCAAAAGCACAATCCTCCCCCCAAAGACAAGAATCTCCCTCACCACGAGTGCAGCCGTGTCTTAAACTTCCTTACCACCGGTGACCATGACTTAGAAAGTCGCACATTTGCTCCAAGAGGGAGACCCAGATAGGTGAAAGGTAATTGCTCCGATTTGCAAAAGAGCCTATCTGCAAGAGAGTGAACATCTGGTAAGGTGACATGAACACCCACCAACCCGCTCTTGTGGTAGTTTATACTCAAACCCGAGAGAAGCTCAAAACACCTCAGAACACGCTTCAAATTAAGCAAGGAGGCCAAGTTGGCCGAGGTAAAGAATAAAGTGTCATCCGTAAATTGAAGGATAGAAAAGGTCAAGCCATGTACAGTGATAGGATCCACCAAATCCCGAGAGATAGCTCGATGAATACAGGAAGTGAGGCCCTCAGCAGCCAGCAGGAAGAGGAAAGGGGAAAGGGGGTCACCCTGTTTAAGACACTTTTGCATATTAAATTTGAGAAGATGGCGAGCCATTAATCAGAACAGAAAGAGTGGACGACTCCAAACAAGTCCGGATCCAAGAGCACCACATTGGACCGAACCCCATACGAACCATGACATCAAAAAGAAATGACCAAGACACCGAGTCATAAGCCTTCCAGAAATCGATCTTCCAAATCACAGCTTGTTGAGATGACCGTTTCAAGGAGTGAATAACTTCAGATGCCACCATGAAACAATCCAGAGTGTTCCTCCCCATAATAAAAGCAGACTATATCTCACTCACCAAAGAAGAAATGACAGGTATGATACGCCCAGCCTAGATTTTAGAGAAAATCTTGTACACCCCATAAATAAGGGTGATTGGCCTATAATCATCAAAACCTGTTGCCTTCGACTTCTTCGCCACCAGAGTAAGATAAGAACATGATGAGCCTCTTGGGAGAATACCTGTGGAGAAGAAAGAATGTATGAGAGCGAAGAGATCCTGCTTAATTAAATCCCAACACCTTTTACAAAAGGAGATGTTAAAGCCATCAGGACCAGGGGCTTTCGAGGAAATACAAGCCCAAATAGCCTCTCTAATCTCATCCAAAGTCACCCTTCGTTCCAAACTTGCAGCGATCTCAGGAGATAGGCTTTTGAAAGGTAACGTGCCTATAGTAGGTCTTTGTGTACATGGCTCATTATATAGCAAAGAGAAGAACCTTGTTGCCTCACCCTTAACCTCCACTCGAGCTGTAATAATGGTATGATTAACCTCAATGGAATGAATACCCTTCTTCCTTCCTTTATGACAAGCAGTAATCTGAAAGAATCGGGTATTACAGTCCCCTAGTTTACTCCATTTTATCCGAGCTTTCTGCCTCCACAGAATGCTAGCTTGCTTGGTTTTTGAACGCAAAGAGGCGCACAAGTCGGCCAGCTCTTGTCTCTCTACCAAAGACAGATCCTTATCCTCTGCCAGGAGGTCAAGTTCCTCTACTCTGTGCTGCAAAAGTTTCACATCCTTATGAACATCCCCAAAGCATGACCTATTCTAGTGAGATAACAAAGCCTGTAGCCGACTCAGTTTTTTGAGGAAACAAAAATATCCTGGATACTCAACCCCCACAGACTGCCACATGCCATTCATAGTAGCCATAAAATCAGGATGCTCCCACCAACAATCTTGGAATCGAAACGGTTTGAACCCCCAGTTAACATTCTCTTGAGAAAGGATAAGCGGCTAGTGATCCGAGGGACCCCTAGAAGCCGTCCTTAGGGAAAGTATGGGAACTAAGATACTCCACTAAGGCGTAGCCATAGCTCTATGAATCCGACTGGATGAGATAGATTTCGACCAAGTAAACCGTCGACCTTCCAGGAAAAGTTCCTCCAAATTTAAATCCATCATAAATCGTCGAAGAGCACTTACACCTCTACTACACACAAAACCACTCTTTCGTTTAGAAGAAGATAGAGTCTCATTAAAATCTCCAACAAGAAGCCAAGGAGAGGAGAAAACTGGCTTCAGAGATAAGAACCCATCCCACAAGGCCAAACGAGCATCCAACACCTCCATGGTAATAGTCACATCCGACCCAACAATATTTCCTTCTATCATAACCCAACTCGACGAAGAAGATCTCCGAGAGCAAACAAAGAAATCTCATCCCACATAAGTAACAAACCCCCGGATAGACCTGTAGATTCCACTGAAACAAAGTTAAGAGAGGGGGGTGACCAAATCCGTCTGCACCAATGTTCAGACACCATTTGTAACCTCGTTTCACAAATAAAGATAAAAGAAGGCTGATAAGTTCGTAACAAAGACCGGATATGTTGGTGTTTTGCCACCGGCCCAAAGCCTCTAGAATTCCACGATATGAGGCTAAACATGAGAGTTCGTCAAACTCCATTCCCGCTCCTCCCTCTCAATCATATTAATTGCCATTTTATTAACAGAGCAGGGATCCTTCGAGTTGTCCTAACCAAGTTCCTGGCCGACTTGTAAGGTGTCAAAAGCTTCTTGTTCTGCAGGAGACAAAGGGGAAGAGGGTGCCTCTGAATATCCACTAGATGTTGGTGATGTGTGCAACTGAACACCATCGGAAGAGGAAGCCCAAATACTCTCTGCCTCTCTTGATACTGGCCTTTTCCTCAATGTAACACGCCTCTGCTGGATAGCGAGGTCTAAAGCTTGCTCTTGAGCCTCCGTATCAGCCTGGGAGGAACAAGGAGAAAGTTCTGAACCAGGCTTAGATGAGTCTGCTGCATAGTAGGGGTTCTAGGTCTGTCGGACCAGGACGATTCACTATCCATATAATCAACCAGTGGGCCGAAGGAGTTAAAGATCTGAATGGGCTTAACAAAACCACAATCCAAAGCCACTGGATCAGGCTGAGGAAAGCAACCACGTGCAGAATTAACGGAAGGAGGAGGAAGGTGAGAGTCAACTGAGTGATTGACGCCAACTTCCTTTTTCCCTCGCTGTTTTTTCTCATTAATGGCACAATTTTGAATGACTGCCATTAAGCCAAAGGGGTCCTGAGATCCCGCCGCTGAATCCGCCACCAATTCAGCATGATCGTCCGTGAAAGGCTTGATACCTGCTGGATTTTGGGGCCCTTGATCAGGGCTGGAGCAGGGTTCCAATGGGGTTTCCGGCATGGTGCAGCCAGTAGGGTTCACCCGAAAATCACAGCAGGGAGGAGATTCCGTGATGAAGATATCATATTACTGACCAGAAACCATAACTGGAATCGTTTTAGAGATTGGATGACTGGAACAGGTCATGACACGTAGTCTAGCACAATCCAACCTTGTCCTGTTGAGGGTCTCCTCTGCCACGCAAACAAGATCACCGACAAACAAAGCCACAAAGGTAAAGAAGTCCTTACACCAAGTATGGAGGGGGATACCACAGACAGAAACCCAACAGGAGTGGTTGACAGGACCTAGGCCTTGTTTCTAAGGTTCAAAAGATAGAAAATAATCCTGCACCCAGGCAAACTCCTACAGAAAGAAATGGGACAGTGCAGAAGCAGAAGGGAAACAAACGAGAATTGAATTTCCCCCCACCTGGCTCACTGTCATGCCCTCTACACCATGTGATGTGAACAGTCCTTGAACTACATGGCTGTCCAGTGGATTCCTCAAAACGCCAAAAGCACTGCGTGTGAGCCAAGAAACGATATCCGGAGTAGGAGAGAAAACAATACATGGCTTTGTCTGTCTGGGAGAGAATCGCTGTTGAACTTGGAACTCATATGTATAATTACTGCTTTGATGATATAATAAGAGTTATTCTGGTACGTGTTTACTGTATATTCGGTAAATTAACAATTCATAAAGTTATTGTGCATTTTATGTGTGCATATTCATATAGGAGTTGATAACGAGATTTTGAACGAGGAAGTGGAATTGGAACCGGCAGAGGAATTTCAGAGTTGATAATTTGCCAAGGTGAAGATGGATAACCCTTATTATGTTGCCTGTAATACTTTGTTGTTGTGATATGTTTGCTTGGATTGTTATGAATGAACTATCCGTTGCTACACTCCCGTGTTTATGATTTTTTAAGAATATCCTGTGACTTGATACTGTTGTTGATTGAACCATACACCTAGTTCTATGTGAATCCTGTGAGAGTCTAAGGGTGGTATTATGATAGACTGTCAGAAGAAGTCTTTGGTATGTTAGCTATGGTCTAAGTTTGGGAATTTTGTGATATCGAAAACATTATGAGTTGTTATTCCTAGAGGAGCTATGAGGCCAAGGGCCTGCTCGAGAATTATGCTTATGTAGGTATACTGAAATAAATGCTATACAATCAATTTAAAATCTAGACAAATCATTTTGCATAAAATATAAAGAAAAAATTATTTATATAAGTTCTATACAAGAACAGTAGATTATAACGTGAAAGGTTTAATCTATTTATTTATTTATACCAGTATGCACTAACCTAAAGCAAGCTTCCTAGCAAAAACCTTAAACATTTTTTTAATTAGTGGGTACCATATAGTGACAAACAATCACGTGTGAATAGATTAAACCTTTCACATTTTCTGCATTAGAATTCTTCAAGTACATCCAAGACTCTGAAAAAAAAAAAAATGAAGTCATGTCTCCTCCGTGTGTAATGGTTCCAAGAATTCATTAATCTTCATCATCTGCAATTACTTACCGTCGAGGAATATTTCAAGCACCTCAGACATGATTTTTGTCTCTTTTCAATCTTGCTTGTATTGTATTGTGTAGGTTAGTTTGAAGGAGCAATTGGCACATCGGCCCAAAAGCATTATTTATATCTTGAATTCTTAGCTGGTGAGTGTATGTCAATGTCAATGAAGAAACAATTTACAATATGCATAATACAGCTATGCATGGAAAGGAGATAGTGTAGTTGCCTTGCTTAATTTATGTACTGGGTTCTGCTTTTCCACTTGTCCACATTTACCTACTATAATTTAACCCAATCATTCACGTAATTCCAAGTCGTCCCATCAATTTAAACTGTTGTGTTTCTTTGTCCTTCATAAGGATTTATTATACTTAATTAATTTCTTAGGTAAGTTTTATCTAAAAATATTTCTATATATTTCTTCCGTATACACTGGCTGCATATGCAATGCAAAGGCATCAAACAGGTCTCCATGACAAGGGATCTTCCTTTTTCCATGATTTCACAATTTGGGTTAAGTAGTAATCATTTCTAACGAATTATATCATTTAGTAATATCCTACCAATAAAACCTTTTTATTATTGAGGAATAGTAAATTTTCTCTGCAGAATTATTCTTATAATTATGGGAAAAAAAACTTAATCATGCTATAAATGTATAATTCTCATTCCCCAATGTAGGAAAAGCAACAATATTAATTTGTTCTGAGAGGAAAAAAAAAAAACGTTAAAATCTGCTATTGTGTGAAGTTACAGAGGAAGGTTTGTATGTTTATAGTCAAAGAGTATAACATTGTTAATTTCTGGGCAGGTACGTGTAATCATATAATCATATGATGGGTTGCATCGGCTATATAAATTAAAGGAATTGGCTTGTCATTGCTCAGATCAGTTAGTGCAAGCAAATTAAGATATTAATGTCCTTTCAAAATTTGAGTAAAAATGTCTGGTCAATCATGGAGGATCAATGTGGAAACCTGCAGTCCTGAAGAGTTCTTGCGGTTCCTTGAAGATTTGCGGAATGAGTTGACCGAGCACTGGACAGTGGGACCAGACGGCCAGGTTTACCCCTTACTTGCTCTTCCAAACAACTCAGTTAAGTGGATCGACATTCGGCTGGAGACCAGCCGCAACTGGATCATTTTACGGGTCAGCCGAGCCAACCTGTACGTGAAAGGGTTCGAAACCAGTGATGGCCGCCTTTTCGAGCTGGCTGTGAACCCCGAAGAGCAGGTGCTTCCTGGTTCCACACGCCTTGGCTTTAGGGGCGACTACCGGGATTTGCTAACTGCAGCTGGTAGGCCAATCCAAGAAGACAGTACTGTCACCAGTACATTGGAGGGAGTTCCCTTGGGCTTAAACAGACTCAGGGATGCAGTGGACTCCCTCGCCAACAATCCCCAAGACAGAGCTACAGCAGGCAATAGTCTGCTCGTAATGGTGTGGATGATATCCGAAGCAGCCAGATTCCGCAACGTGGCTGAGACTGTAGCAACCAGGTCAGATGTGGCTGTGGACACCTCCATGGCAAACCTGGTGATGCTGTGGGGAGACTTAAGTAGAAAAGTATTGCAGGCGTCTGCCTACCCACAGTTGTTTGAATTTAATATCCCTCCGCCCGTTTCCCAAGTGTTGGGTATAAGCACACTTGCCGAGCTGCTTAGGATCTTGGGCATTGTGTTGTACACGCTCCCCAAATTCATGTATGGGAAGCCGTCGAGGAGGCCCAAACGGGAGGCAGCTCATCCTCCCAGCTTGTACGAATTAACCATGAGGAGGCCAACACCTCAGCGGGAGGCAACTCTCTTCTACTATACCGCGTGCGCAACACTGGCGGAGGTGTTCTATGTGACCATTGACGATATCGACAATGAGAATCCCGGTGATCTCTACGGAACAGTGACGGTCACCGATAGCTATTCCCGTCAAGACTTGTTCAACCGAAGCAGGGATGAGTGCCAATCAGTATACCCCGGTACCAATGCTTTGCTCACCGGACCGGCCAAGCCTATCTCAGCCAACGACTATTTCACCATTGAACTCCGCCTGACGGACCGGGACGCTGATGGCTCGCCGGATGATGAAGTGGTTAACGACCACTTCAGCTGGAACCCTTACGAGGTTGGGATCAATGAATTGAACCGAAGCATCAAGAGAGTTGTTCGTGGGCGTTATGGACAGGCAACCGTGTGCTACGGAGTCTTCGAGAATGCGGTGGTGGCAAGCGTTGAGGTCAAAGTTCTTAGAGCAGACGACGAAGATCCTGCTCAGGTCTATGGATCAGTGAAGGCTGCTAAAAGCCTTGAGGAGATGGCGCTGTTTAGCAGGCAAAAGTTGGAGAGAGTGGAGGTCAGGCCAGGGGCACTCATCCCACTGTCAAGATCCACAGTGATTGTCCCACTGAGCGATGCCCTCAGGATCAGCGCTTCTCTGTATGATTACGATTCCCTAACTGCTGATGACACCTTTGCTGATGGCGAAGCAACGTTTTCACCTAAACTCCAAGGAACAGAGAAGCACAACATTGGCCCCTACGGGGAGGTCGAAGTCCAAGTTACTTGGGGTTTGTTTTAATTAATTGTATATTGTTAATGCCTACCTGGGGGAGGCTTCATTACTAGCTAGCTAGTACCTAAAATAATCTACCTCAGGCTCGGGACAAAGAATAAAGAAGTATTCCTGTAACATTAATTATAGCTAGGGAAAGATCCTAGCATCCTGGATTGATACCCGCAAGTTGTCCGGACCATTCCAAAGAGTAGGATGATAACCGTTTACGTACGTGGTAATTAATCTAATCCAGCGAGACTGGCTTTCAACTTCTGGTTGACTCTCGTTGATGCGCTACCAATGTGTTCGGCAGAAACAAAGGAATTAAGAGACTCGTTGCTTTAGGCTTTAGCTGCTGCTAGCCTAATGCCTTAATCAAATTACAGTCGCGTCGTAATTATATGAACCAAGCCCATACGGATTTGGTGCTGATGAACCTCTCAAGACATGCAAATTCAAAAGAATGTGAATCCATGTGTATCAACTTGCTCCAATTCTTGGTGCTGTATATATGTTGTGTACAAGAGTTCAAACTTATGATCCACTCTTTTTGTGCTCGTACTTGGCCCGTGCTCCCTTTGGTATCACAAGCCTTAGCCTAGTGCCCGTGTGCTCATCCTCTAGTGGTGTCCCTATGCTTGTTTTAGTTTCTCATTGGTTCCTTATCACTCTCCCATGTACACAAGAGTTCAAACTTACCATCCATTCTTTTCGTGCTCGTACTTCGCCCGTGCTCCCCATGTTATTAATGCTCTGGGTTGTCCCTGAGTTGTGCTCTAATTACCGGGCATATGGGCTTGTTCGTCAATCCCTTTGGGCCTTTATTCCTTATCCATGTGTGGTGTAAGTTTTAGGCCATAACAATTGTAATAACCTTTTTGTCGGGCTAAAGAAGAAAATTCCACCAACACCCTGGAAAGACGAATTCATGATCAGTTACACATATAAAAATAAAAAATTTTAGCATTGAACATCGTTCCTCCTGGATATAAATTTTTATAGGGTAATGATATATTTAGTACCCTACTGTTTTAAATTCATCAATTATATACCCCAACTATTTTTTCCATCAATTATATACCCGTAATTTTGAATTTGTTTCAATTGTGTACTGTTGGCCTAAGGTTGGATTAGCATATGCTTTGTGTTAATCATTTTTTATAATCTTAATAAAGCATGCTAACCGAGATAATTGATTATGTGTGGATTAGTGTTTGATTTTGCTTAAATCATATTTATTAATCCTCTTTATTCCTTAGCCATATTTTGATGCTAACAAACTTTAAGTTTCAGATTTATATATTAAATCAAAGCATGTATGTGATACTTTTGTGTAGTAGACATGTCTCTTTCAAGTCTTGTTACATGTGCATCCATCCTAGACTCTATATTATATTATATGTTAAACAAGCTAACTAGGTTTCGATTATGACAAACATATGTGTAGCATGTGCTGTGTCAAACCAAGAATTGCAGCTCACATGATGTATGCCAACCCGTGATAAAATCAAGCATTGGAAGAAGAGTGAGTGGGATTGGTTTTGGAGCATGATGGGTCGCTTTCATGTCGCTTTCATGTGCAAACCCCCATGCCACTCATGTTTGTTTAATCCTTAATGGGAATGGTCAACAAACCTAGTACCTATCATTTCTGGACACTGATTCTGTGATTAAAGCAACCTTAAACAGAACAAAAGACAGCTGAATTCAAACTTCATAGGACCAACCTAGGACTATGCTAAACAGTGACATCAATGACAAATAGCTGCAGTCTGGTGTGTCTCGTGCCAAAATATGAAAGGGACAATAGGGAAGAAGACTGTTGACACTCTGGCACCTCTGACAACAGAACGGGCTGGAAGGAAAGGGACTCCTAACTGATTCAAATTGATTCAACCAAGTCCCACATGGAAATGCCAACCCTGGACTTTATAAAAGCTGCTGAAACGTTGATGACCTAGCGTCTTCCATGAAAAATCTGACAGTGACAAGAGATTGATGATAGTTAGCTTTCTTTGGTCTTTGTGTCAAGCTAACCTATTACTAGGAAGTCAAAGCAACCTAGTACTCTATACTTCTGGAACTACACAGGAGGATTCAAACAAGTTGCAGCTTTCTCTCTTAAAGTTCATATCAAATCAGCATGTGAGCAACAACCTTGAACTTCACAAAAAGATGTTGAATGATGGTGACTACTCAGGAGACTTGAATGTTGTGGGGCCTTTCATGCCAAAGCTCGATGCAACTGACAGTGACACATAGTTGTTACTCTTTGAGGCTTCTTCCCCCTTGCCTCTATATAAAGAAGATTGATTGGTGAAGAATGGCAGAGCTGCCAATGGAGAAAGAAGTAAGAAATTAGCAGCAGCTCTCCTCTTAAGCTTGAGAGTGTTCAAAGATCCTTCCTTGTGCAATACTTGTAAATCTCTTGAGTGAGTCACTCATGAAGATATCTTGAGAGATGGTTATATCTTAGATAAGCTTATGAGTGCTTTGTGCTGATTAGTGATAAGCAAAGCTAAGATTAGCTTTGAGAGAAGGTTTGCAAGTCACACCTTAGAAAAACTTGTGAGAGATAGGCTTTGTTGGTTTAACCTATGAATAAACCAATTGAGTGAGGTAGAATAGGGGATATCTTACTGGGGAACTAAGAGCAAAGCTTAGATTAGCTTTGCGGGTATGAGAGGTTAGAGGTTAGACTAGGTAAAACCTTGTACTATAGGTTATTGGTTGATCCTGTAAAAACCAATGTTAGTGAAGGTTAGAAATCTCAAGGTGGACTCCTTGAGTAGTGGAGGTAGTCCTGTGTGGCGAACCACTATAAATCCTTTGTGCCAATATCTCTAACCCTCTCCTTAATTATGTTTTAGTGTGTTCATAATTTCCCAGTTTTAGATACAAAGTCGATTTGGCATTAGTGACGCCAAATCGATGATTAAGCGAAAAATGGCTAATTCACCCCCCCTCTTAGCCACTTTGGACATACCAATGGTAGCGGAGCCACGTTCTCTGTACATGGATTAACCTCCAAGAGATAAAGATCAAGGCTTTAGAGGGTCGCACCATCAAGAAATTTCCTTATTTTTTATGGTGTGAAGTTTGTGTAAGTTTCCCTAGACTATATGACATTCATATAGAAGCAAAAAAAATGCAGCGGAAGACAAGGGAAACAACCAAGAACACATGTGAAGCTAGTAAACCGTATAACAATTTTTACATACCTGTAAGGTTAGGGTCTTTCACCTAACTGTGTATGGAATCAGTAAGAGCAAGAAGAAGCCCTGCTCCTCTACTGTATCCACACGAACCGTGATCGGCTTCGAGTCGTCACACGAATCAAGCCTCGAGCACTCCCACTTGATGTGCTAGCAACAAAGGTAGGAGCTTGTGTGTGTTTGGGGTGTTTTGGAATGCTAATGCTCTTGCTTCTTTCACAAAGAAGAAGAACTGAAAGGAGGTGTTTT